>JAKKIK010000961.1:0-20930 GCA_024500135.1 Heterodera carotae | reverse complement strand
GCTTCAAACCAAGCTAAAAACATGTTTTTCGTGCGTTTCAGGCCCATGCCATTCCAGGAAAAAAATATGCATGTGCATATAATTCTACACCCTACACATTACCAATTTTTTTCCCAAAATTCATTTCTGGGGGTATTTTGAGGCGCTGAACATATCTGACCTTCTTTTTGACCAGTTCCGAACTCCTAACCTAAGAATTCGAACACCTGGTCGAATTTTCTGTAAACATTGTTTAAGCACAAAAGAATGAATCACACTGCATCATTTTAAGATGTTAGATCGATTTCAAAACTTTACATGCCATGGCTTAAGCAATATGTTTAAAAAGTAAAAATTCGCGTTAGGTTAGGGGTTCGGAATTGGTCAAAAAGAAGGTCAGATTCGTATTCAGCGCCTCAAAATACCCCTAGAAATGAGTTTTTGGGAAAAAAATTCGTACCCCTAATCCTAACCTAGGCCTAGTTTTTCCAAAAGTTTGCTTAAAAAATTAAATTTCGATAATAAATGTTTGTTCAAGTTCGAGGTTCGAAACATTTTGACGGAGTAGAACGAATAATGTAGACGAATCGTCGCTTTTTGGCTGAGTAGATGAATCGTCGAGTAGACGAATCGTTGGCGTGCCCATCTTATGTTGGGTCAGGTGTACCCCAGGGATCAGTCCTTGGACCTCTTTTGTTTTTAATTTATATAAATGATTTACCGGATGCAATGCCACTTGGTGTTAGTATTAAATTATATGCTGATGATGTTAAAATGTATATCAGTTATAAGGCAACGACTGAAATTGAAATTATGCATAGAGCATTACAAATGCTTACAGAATGGGCAAATAAATGGCAAATAAGAATTTCATTTCAAAAAACTTTTGTACTTTATTTGGGGAATAAAAATCCCAGAGAAACATATATGATTGAAGGCAATAAAATCAATGTTGTGGATACTATTAGGGACTTAGGTATTATTATTGATAATAAATTACTTTTTACACAACACATTACCCAAATAACAAAAAACGCATATTTACGTATGCGTTTATTGTTCCGAGTAATTAAATCCAAGTCCTCTAAAACATGGATGCTTTTATATAAAGCATACATTAGACCGTTACTGGAATATGCTCCTGAGGTTTGGAACCCACTTTTACAGAAAGATATCCAAAAAATTGAAAAATGTCAAAAATATTTCACCAAAAGAGTTTTATTGAAATGCAACCTCCCACTTATTTCCTATCAGAAAAGATTGGAATACCTACAACTGCCAACTCTTGAAATTAGGCGCAAAATTTTTGATTTGCTTGCGGCTCATAAAATTATTTATGGCCGTATGCATTTAAACCCCTTTACTATCTTTAAACCGTCAAAACGATTTAATATTCCCTTTTACAGACTAAATACAAAATATAAATTAGGCAAAAAATTTATCCCGTTCGCGGGAAGAGTTACTAAATTATGGAATCAACTCGACAAAGAGCTAATTGGGATTAACTCTGCAGCTCAATTTAAACAGAAGTTAACAAATTTCTTTTTAATTAAATAAAGACCGGAAACTGAACTGAATAAAATACCATTAATTACTATGGTGTAAGTCGACTGGCCCCGCTCGTAACTTATTTTATTGACACATTTTTTCGTTTTGTTTTTCATATTTTTTTTATCGTATGTTACTTTCACTTACTCTGCAACAATTATTGTATGTCTTCAGAGTAAGTGGTTTACACCCTTCTGATGACTTTTTCTAATTGAATAAATAAATAAATATACATTTGGTTTTTTATTTACATATTTATGTGCATATTTTTGCCATCTTTTGCATAATTTTGCAGCCCTGCATATTAAGATATTAACCATTATTTAATATTTAGCTAAAAAACAAATTTACTATTTAATTGGTTTAAATAAAAATGAGTGTAAAATCATCGGAGCCTAATCGTTCTACAGGCACTGATGAGACCGGTTCAACAACAACTGATCATCAACCGTTAACTGCCAAAGATAAGGCACTGCACAACTATGTATTCCGGTCCATGAAACGGGCACATGACATGTTCCTGCACGACTATGAGAAATTCCCTGAAAATGACGAGAAAGCGTCAGTTTTTAGTTTGGAAAATCCAATGAATTAATCGAAGGTAAAATTATAGCGAGCGAATTTGGCGCAACACGAAAATCCGCAGCGATTTTTTGCATGTAATGAATGCGGTTGAGGAAGCGAAGAAACGAAAGGCGGCGGAGGTGCTTCGACTGCCCAAAAGCAATCGCGACGCTATTGCAGCAGTTGTAAGCAACGAAAGTGAGAACCAAAGAATTTTAAAGTGAAAACTATTGTCAAAAGAAGGCCTATGGCTGTAAAATGGTCTCACTCCATAAATATAGTTGGGTGGTACTAATATAGTAGTTCCGCTAATCTGATCACCTAACCAATGCTAGTTTAAATGAAGATTAAACATCACCATTAACCCTAAAACTCCAAAAACGTTTATTTACGGCTTGCTACACTTTACAAAAGGTATCATTTTGTTTTGCCAAAAGATGCCCCATTGGCTATCACCTCGGGAGATGGCGTTGGATTGTCTGACCAGAATACCGTGGCCACCGTCCCTTCTAACAATAAGCCACAACAAGAGAACGCTAATTTGCGAGCGATGCTGCCCTCTCGCGCCAATCTGATCACCAAACCCAAATGGCACGCACCTTGGAAGCTTTACAGGTTTTAAAACCTTTACGTTAAAAATGTGTCTATTTTGATTAGAGTGATTTCGGGGCATACCGGATGGGTACGAGCGGTCGATGTTGAGCCGAACAACGAATGGTTCGCCACAGGCGGTGCCGACCGTATTATCAAGGTCAATTCCTTTTAAAAATGTTAAGGAAATTGTTATTTTATTAGGTCTGGGACATGGCAAGTGGACACTTAAAATTGTCGTTGACCGGACACATCAGTGCCGTAAGGGCCGTTAAAGTGGTATGTCATTTACAAATGCACATAAATTGCTGAAAGTTTGCTTGAAATGGAATTTATTTTATTTTAATTCTTACAGCAAATTGAAAGTTCTTATTTTTTAGTCACCGCGCCATCCCTATCTGTTTAGTGCGGGGGAGGACAAACAGGTCGAAAGCCGAAAAGGGGGAAGAACGGCCGAGGGTGAATGGTTGTCTTTCTACTATAATTAAGGTGAAATGCTGGGATTTGGAATACAACAAAGTGGTGCGCCATTACCATGGCCATTTGAGCGCTGTGCAAGATTTGGCACTCCATCCGACATTGGACGTTTTGGTCACATGTGCACGTGACTCCACAGCGCGGGTAAAAATCGCGGACTCTGGGTGGTTGAACGGATGGTTTTGAAACCAACAGCAAATCCCGCTCCCGTCTAATGCACTCTAATCCAGTCGTTATGAGTCCAGTCGGCTTCTATAGACCATCCGTAGGACCTACTTTTGTTATTCATCATTATCTACAAACTTTGTTATCATTTGGTAGTATTAAAAGCTAAACAATTAAATAACTTGAAAAATTATAAAGTAAAATTCACGAAAATCGCGATTTGCAAATTTTACGTGAAGAGTTTGTACAAAATGGCTTCTTGTTAATGTTTTTAGGGGAGGAATTTTATTTTAAGAAATATTAAATGTCTTCGTTGTTGTTTTTCCTTTATTTTTAAAAAATTTTGGAATTTTAAACGGTACGGCATGTGAGTGATATTTTTTCCGCGTGTGGGGGCGTTTCGGTTGGGGGGGGCGGTTTTCTAAGGCATTTCAGCGGGAGCCTTTTTGAGCTGCTCCGGATCAATCCCCCCTTCTAGACACGGGCTTGTGGGCTATGGATATTTTCTATAAAACCGATTAACTTGTGTTTTCATCCCAAATCTGTTGGTCTTTCTTTAGGTCTGGGATATGCGAACGAAGGCTCAAATTTTTTGTTTGTCCGGCCATTCGGATACTGTTGCTTCGGTGGTGTGTCAAAGTGCGAATCCGCAAGTGGTCACCGGCAGTCATGACTCGACCATTCGTCTGTGGGACTTAGCCACCGGTCGCAGCATGTGCACGTTGACCAATCACAAAGTGGGTGTTGTGGTGACAGCCCTTTTAGTTATCCATTTTCCTTTTTTTCTCTCAGAAAAGTGTCCGTTCCTTGGCTCTCCATCCGTTGCTGAATATGTTCGCCTCCGGGTCCACCGACAACATCAAATTATGGAAATTCCCAAACGGCGATTTTATGCAGAATTTGAGTGGTCATAATACAATGATCAATTCTTTGGCTATCAACGAGGACGGAGTGCTCATTTCTGGAGGTATTTGCTCTATCTGTCAGGCATGTATCCAGGGGCGGGAAAGGCGGGATTCCCCCCCCCTCCCCCGAAAACTTTTTCTGAATACGATTTCGGTGGGAGGGGATTGGGCCTGGATGTCACCCTGGATCAATCCTCTGTACTAATTGGCCCGAAACGGCTACCGTTCTTTAATCCACTTTTTCCCTTTATCGTTGTAATATTTAATGGTTTGCTCATTGTTTGAGGCGACGTTGGCACAATGCACTTTTGGGACTTCAAATCCGGCTTCTGTTTCCAAAAGGAGCACCCTCCACCACAACCGGGCTCCATCGACTCCGAGCGCGGCATTTTCGCACTTACGTTTGACAAGTCCGGCACACGGCTGATCACAGCGGAGGCGGACAAATCCATCAAAATGTGGAAGGAAGACGCAGAAGCGGTGAGAAAAACTATGAAGTTGGCTTATAAAGCTTGGTTAAATAAAAACTATTGTTCAGAGCGAAAGTAAATATTTCTTCGATTTCTCATCTATTGAATCTCTCCTTTTTCAGACTGAAGAGTCCCACCCGCTACTGTGGCGCCCCGAAATACTCAAAAAACAGCGCTTTTGATCGCTTATTTTCATTATCTTTTATTTGAAATAAAAACAAACTGATAAAAAAGGATAAATACATATAAATATAGGGAGTCCGACAAGATTAAATTAAATTCGTGCGTTTTTTCTGCTTCACGTCGGACCAAATTGCCAGCATTGGTGTGAAATACACAGTTTAAAACATTTCTCTCACAATGCTTATTATTAGTTAGCGTATTTCAATGAATAAAAAGGAAGATGGAAACCCGCAGATTGGTAGCATTGGTTGGTCGGTAGCACCGTATTCAGGAGGCGAGAATCCCCCCCCCCACCAGAAATGGGAAAAATTTGCTTTTTCCCCAGCAAAAATAAAGGGAAATTTTGCCCAATTCCCCCCCTTCCCCGAAAATGTTTTCTATCCAGAAAAAATTTTCGGGGGGGGGGGTGGAAATTTTTCCCGTTTCGGAGGGCCTGTGGTCGGTGGTGTTCATCGATTATCCCTCCTCTTCTGCTGTAGTTGCTGGGGCAGGGTATTGATGTAATGCTGCTCATCACTCAGCCATTTCGTCGTTCATTTCCGTCGACTGTATGACCGAAACGCTTCGCGCCATCGTTTCCGGCAAAATGGCGACCAGCGGAAGCAATGCGAGCAAAAAGGTATTCTTCATCTGAAATGATTATTTAAAATTTGTTGGAAGAGCAAGGTTACAAACCTTTGGTCGGAGAATAGAAGCCAAAGCGCCAAATGTGCTGAATAATAGGAAAATGCATTCGAAGATGGAGGCGAACAGACTCAACATGGCAGACTGAGTGGGACTGAGATGGCGACAGATTGGACACTGAATGGAGGGGGCCGAATCACTGAGAGTAAGTGAGTATGCTGCAGCTAAATTATAGGAGGACAATGAAAATGGACCAATTGGGCATAGAAGAGAGAAAAGGTGCAAGTGTCGCCAAAGTGGCATCGAAGAAACAAATGAAAAAAAAAATAAAATGGAATAATCGCGCATCAGCCGGTGTCCGACCATATGCCATCTTTAGTCAATGCCCCTCATTTAGGTTTATATACCTATCAGTCCATCCACCTCAATGTCCCCCAATTCCGTCGGGAATTGCTTATTGTATCCGTTCTATGTGCGGATTGTTCATCTCACCGACCTTATGGGCTCTATTCCTTCCCCTCAGCCACTGTCCGAAGCGCTGCGTGCCCTCCCAGTTGTCCCCGTCTCTGTCGTCATTATTGCCTTGGGCCAAATCAACCCAGAACGGCATTGCCGCCGGCATTCGCGCAATTTCAGGACCCAACACCACTCGATTTAGGCACATTCAATTAAATTTAGGCGCTGAATCCAAAGAGAATACTTAATATCGAAATGCGAGTAAAAAAAAATGAAAATTAAGGTTTGAACAGCCCTAAATACGCGGCGCCGACAAGCTGTGGTGGATGTTTTCGCTTGTTCCTGGTGGCATATGTGTCAGCTGCATAAAGAGGGACCGCCCCCCCCCAGGGGCGAATTAACAAAAACTAAGCTCGCTATACAAATTTAAGCTTTCGTCTACCAGGGTCACACTGCTTCAAAAACAGTGTGAATGAATGGAAATGAGGGAGGAGTTCGTTGTGTCCTCACATTTTATGGACAATTTGTGGGTGAACGGACGGCCGCCACGGCCAAAAGTCGTTCGCTGTTCGCTCGCCCCTCTGCCCGCCCATCCATCGCCCGACATTTGTTTTTGTTGGGCGGCCATTCGCTTGCCCTTATCGTTTTGCAACGAGTGCATGTTAAATTCACGTGCAAAGCATAAGGACGGACGGCCCCGAGGCAAAAAGACAAAAAATGGATGGGCTGAAGGTAGTGGGGCCTCCAGCAAGGCCAAATCTCAGCCATTTGCTGCACACTTTCCCAATTAGCGATCGATAATATTTGTAAATAAATAAAACAGTGAAGTGTCTGTTCATTCGTTTAAGGGATCGATCAATTACACCGTAAATGGTAAGGGTAACTGAAATGCCATTTTAATGGTTCCATTTTCCCCTATAATTTTGCTTTGTCCGCTTTCATTTCTCATCCCCTCCCCTCATGAGCAATTGATAAACATGGGCCATATGAGGAGTCAATTCGGGGCGGGGAGGACAATCAGTAGCAGGTGATGGATGGATGACCGGGGAGGAGGGAGGGAGATTCCTTTCAACCCACGTGCCCATGGATATGGACGGAAAACAAACGAACCCATAGTCCCCTCCTCGGTACTTTTCTGTTATAGTACACCCCCTCGAAAATTTTTTTTAATACTTTTTTCTAGGCTTATTTTTAGCGCTGATAACGAATACAGCATTTTTTTTTGGGGTCCGACGTCTTTTACGTGTGATACATGGAATTTTACGTGAAAAAACTTGAACTGAAAAAAAATTTATTTTGGTGGCATAAATTTCGCAATTTGTTCCAACAGCAATTTAAATTCATCCAATCCACGTCTTTTCACTTCGCTGCGCCATAGAAATTCCGAGAGGTACGTGTCGATCATTTGCGGTAGTTTTTAGGGACCTAGCCATGCTTGTGGTCGGATCCCCTTAGATTTTTTTACAGTTTTTTGAATAGCAGCGCCAAAATTGTAGGGAATTTGGGAATTCAAAGGGACCTTTTTGGAATGACATAAATGGCTCGCTTAAATAAACAACTTTGCGGATAATCTCTTACATTATAATCCTAGTTCATATTGCAGCATCACAAAAAACCAAACATCAATTTAACTTGTGATCAAAGACCATTTTCACGTTTTTTTCACGTAAAATTTGACGTATCTCACGTAAAAGACGTTGGACCAAAAAAAAAAATGCTGTATTCGTTATCAGCGCTAAAAATAAGCCTAGAAAAAAGTATTAAAAAAAAATTTCGAGGGGGTGTACTATAACAGAAAAGTACCCCCTCCTCCCCCCCCCCCCGCCCATTTCACGAGTTTTGCGATTACACCCCGAGAATAGTGAAAGGGGAGGAAAGGGAAGGAGAAGGAGGGGTCAAAATAACGACTAAGACAAAGCACACATGAAGTTGGACTGAATTTTTTTATGAAGCCATTAAAAATGAACTAAGGAATTAAAAATTAATTAATTTGACCTTTCGCGTCCCACCCAACCGTCGCGTCCCGTCTTTGTCATCATTGTTATAATTTTAAATAGTCCAAAGTCGAGTTAAAAGCCTTGCCGCAAAAGTTTGGTGCCCATATTTCGGTTAAGACTTAGTAAGAGCTAAATAATGAGTGAGTGAATGCCTTGAGGGACAAAAACAATTCTGGAAGAGAAAATTCCGTCTCTCTTCTCTCACCCAAATAAAAATATGCACGTGAACAATGCCTTATGTTTGTTTACGCCCTGGACAAATACGCCCTGGACAAATACATACGAAGGAAGGAAGAGGAGGGAGACGGAAGGAAGGAGGAGGAGGGAGACGGAAGGAAGGAGGAGGAGGGAGACGGAAGGAAGGAGGAGGAGGGAGACGGAAGGAAGGAGGAGGAGGAGGGAGACGGAAGGAAAGGAGGAGGGAGACGGAAGGAAGGAGGGAGACGACCATCGCCGCCGACGGCGGCGGGCGATGGTCTCTGTGGGCTGGACGAAGGTGCCTTTGGTCATGAGACCTCCCAAAAGATCTCGAGAGTCTCGACATCGAGTTCAACAATCTCTGGGGTTGTTGAAATGCGAAAACATTTAAGTGCAACGGTTGTGCCCTCAGGAAGGCGTACAAACAAAATGTAAGAATAAATAAAAAAAAGGAAAAGAAGGGTAAAAGTGGCGATGGTGGAATCACATTTTGGGTGACAATGCTTATCATCTTATCGCAATCCATGAACATCCATCCGATCCGGCAAATCCTAACATTGTAATGATTAAAAGTGCGAGAGGAAAATAAAAAGAAAAGACAGAACAATGCAAATATGCTTATACAGTAGGTCCTGAAGGTTGATTTTAAAGTACGGTAGTGATAATGGGGGGACAAAAGAAGCAAAAAGAAGAGACTAAATGTAAAAGAGATGGCTTATCCAAGCAAAACAAAAGGGTCGTCAATTCGTAGAAGGAAAATGCCACCATTTATTGAACAAAAGAAAATTTTGTTTTATTTGGCACTTATTTTGTCAGCTAATGTTTTGTCGCGCTTTTCTTTATTTGCCCCTTATGAAAACGCCAACAGATCGACACAATAACAGCCAACTGTTGTCGTTTGGGGGGGGGGGGGATGAACCCATCTGATTTGCACGTGAATTCCTGCGGTGGAAATAGCCCAAGGGGAGGGAGGAAAGCATTATTGAAAAAGGGAAGTGAAAGAGCTTCCTCGCCCTCCCCCGTCCTTCTCTTCCCCGCCTTCCCCGTCCTTCCCTTCCCCGTCCTTCCCTTCCCCGCCTTCCCCGTCCTTCCCTTCCCCGCCTTCCCTGTCCTTCCCTTCCTCGCCCTCCCCCGTCCTTCTCTTCCCCGCCTTCCCCGTCCTTCCCTTCCCCGCCTCCCGCCTTCCCTTCCTCGCCCTCCCCCGTCCTTCTCTTCCCCGCCTTCCCCGTCCTTCCCTTCCCCGCCTTCCCCGTCCTTCCCTTCCCCGCCTTCCCCGTCCTTCCCTTCCCCGCCTCCCGCCTTCCCTTCACCGATTCCCCCCGCCAATCCTTGCAATGTGAGGGTAGGAATAAAAAAGTGATGGCGGTAGATGTAAAATGGGAAAGGAATATCGAGTGCAGCTATTCGGGGAGTGGAAGAGTGCGACAGGAAATATAAGGCAGAAATAAGAGGAAAGGAGAGGAGGGGAAAAGACAAGGTGAATTGTTGGATGGATCAGCAGCATTGATTGGTCAAACTTTTCTTGAGATGCAAAGTGGCAGGACACGGCACAGCACAGGGCCACACATGACGACTATTCTTGGTTAACAAAATGCATTTCTTCTTTTGGAATTCAACCCCGGCGGCGGACCCGTTCCATAAGGGCCCGTTCCATAAGAGAGGGTCATGACCATGACCACGAACTTCATGGTCATATGACCATGACCTCGTGGTCATATGACCACCAACTATGACCCGGTTCATAAGATGGTGGTTGCCGGTCGTTTGACCCCGAGATCATGGTCAAAAAGCAACCACGGTCTAGGGCAGGGTAGGAAAAGTGACCACCATCTTTAAACGCTTATAAAATTATGACAAGATCATTTAAAAATCCAAGTTAAATTTTCTGATATAACAAAGTGTGCTCGTTCTTTCCATAAAATTTTGCTAATAGAAAATTAATTTAACTATTTTTCAATACTTCCAGAAAACATGCTCAAAAGTCTCGATTTTAATGAAAGTGCACCTCTAAATTCGTTTTTTTTTAAAGGTGACCCTTAAAAATCGATTTAACTTCTCCACTAAAATTCAAAATTATTTTTCTGCTTAATTAAAAATTAAAATTTTTGATTTAATTGCCAAATTTTTTTACACAAAAACAGTGCGATAAATAAAGCAATTAAAATTATGTGAAATGAATAAATAGATCATTGTTTGAAAAAAATTATGTCAATATTAGGGTGGCCAGGCATTTCGTCACTGTACTTTTCGTCACTGAAATTTTATTTTAAAAAATCAGTGACTTAAAGCCAAAATAAGACTTAAAATCCTAAGAATAATACAAAAAATATCTGAAGTGTCAAATAGAAAAAAATCTAAGACATTCTAAAACCATTATTTTCTTTAATCTCCATTAAACTGACAGTATTTTCCACTTCGTCAAATCATTTAGCCTTTGTCTTAGAAAATATTTCAAAGAACAAAATACTTATTGGTTATACCAAGCTGTCGGTTTGAGGGTCTAACAGACCGACCCCACAGGCGAAGAGTTCGAATGCCCAAATTAGATAGTAATTTTCTTCAAACTTAGCTGTTTTATCGCAAATTACATTGAACAGAAACTAGCTAAGAGCTTAAGCCGTTATCAAGCTAAATTAAATTGATTGGACGAATTGAAAAATACTCCAAAAATGGCCAAATTGGCTTTTTTAATGGCCTTAGTTTTTTGAGTACCGTAACTCCTAAAATAAAGCCCCCGGAGGCTCTAACTTTCAACCCTCCTCAAAAGGAAGGGCTTTATTTCAGGGGGGGCTCTAACTTTCAACCTTTTTTAAATAAATTATTACAAAATTTTTTATTAATATTTACCTGCTTTATTTGTAAATTATTTTAGTTGGTAAATAAAAATATATTTAAGTAATTATTTAATTTATTTTGAATAATTACAATTTTTTAGGTGAATATTTATGAATATCCTTGTTTTTTTAATAATATTTTACATTTTAAATTTAACAAACCGATGTAATTATTAGATTTATTTTTAGATATATTTGTACTTAAGAAATTATTTATTTTTGTTTATTCTTTCTTTTCATATTATTTTATTTAAATTTTTATTCTTATAATATTAAAAAAAAACTTAATTCAGAGGGGGGCTTTATTTCAGGGGGTGCTCTACTTCAGGGGGGGGGGGGGCTTTCATTACGTATTTGTCATTACGTATTTGTCATTACGTATTTGTCATTACGAGTTTTACGTCTATTTTCACCAGTATTTGTACGAACGGCCAATGTTCGAACTGCCAACACACCCATATGACCACCAATTTTCTGATAAAACAAAGAATGATCTTCTTGCCATCTAAATTTTGTAAGTGAAATTAGATTTTACAATTTTTCAAGATTCTTGAACATTTTTGCATGTTATTTATTGTTTCCTTTTGTGTCCAATTGCATTTTGCATTAATCCATTAGCCATTAGTCACTTATTAACGCTGTGAATCCCTTTAACTTTGCCCATCTTCCATTTTCAACTTCTGCATTTTAATCACCGAGTTTCCATGTCAACCAATGGTAAGTTTGTGGCCCGTAAATATTATTGTCTCAATGGCACAATATGCCAACAAATTGTCGGTTAGATTGCAAATGCCACCGACAATAAATAAAGACAGGTGACAATGCATGGCATTTAGAATTACCATTCTCTCCTAATAGATTTTCAATAAAATTAAGGAAAAAGCGTCACATGCACAAATGAATATTAATCCGATAAATAACGGCGCTTTTGGAGGATATATTAATGGGATGATGCCGATGGGTTACAGTAGCGCCGCAATGAACTCTTATGGCATGACAATGCCATTTGTGCACTTTGACTCGGATGAATACATTCTCTTCGACTTTTGGCATCCTTTCGCACCTTTGGGTATTTTTTTTTTGCGATTGGCTATTCAAATTTTGACGCCACCTTTCGGCGCGGTTTGACCCCCCTTTTAAAAATACCACCAAATTTTTAACAAAAAAGATGATATATTACGTAAATAAATCGGTTATCGGACCGAATCCCAACGTTGGCGACAAAACTTGGTATCAATCCGTGCTAAGTCATTTGGCCACACCCGCCAATGTCCTTAAAAATAAGCAAATATGGGTTTGTGCTTGATAATACAAAAGTACATAATTTATTATTAATTTTATTTTAAAATATTCACAACACATGATCATCTAAACAAATAAATGTCTTAGTATAGGTAAATCTGGTATACTTTCAAGAAAACACAATTCCCTTAGCTTTGTAGTAGTGTTCAGCGAGACCGGGTTGGGAAATCCCGAATTTTTTTAAGTCCCGGTCCCGCTGAACCCTACTTTGTAAACAAGTATAAAAACCCTTTTCACAGAAACTTTGTTTTGTTCTTCTATTTAAGTAATATATTTCATGTTCCAAGCAGCAATCATCCACTAAATCGACTTCTAGGTCAAACGACCATATTAGCGGTTGTGGTCAAACGACCATATTAGCGGTTGTGGTCAAACGACCATATTAGCGGTTGTGGTCAAACGACCATATTAGCGGTTGTGGTCAAATGACATAGCACCGTATCAATCAACAGCTCTTGCTGAAATATTCATAGCTTCGTGAAACACATACACTGCAGAAGTGATAGGAAACTTCTTCAAAACACTTTTCTTCGTTTTTGTATTTGTCCTTTTTAGTGCCGTACTTCCTATATTAGTATCCCCGGGTGCATTATTTTCAAGTAAAAATGATTGACCTTTTGTGAAAAGGAAGATGAAAACAAGTCGAACCGACGACCACCTCAGCCCAATCCGCCGGGCCAGTTTCTTGCTCTCCCAACCAACTGAATTACGAGCGTATCTTTCATCGGTTCTCCCATATCCTTTTATCCCCCCCCCCCTCCCCCCACTTTCCCTTCCTTCGGCTTTACATCATTTTAATTGGTTTGAATGTTATTTATTCTTATACACATTCCTTTCTCTTTGGTGATTCCCATGTGTCCCATTTCTTTGATCGATCGTTATGGCCAAGAACTATTTGATTTTTTGGATCAATTTAGGAATGGCAATGTCGTGTTTGTTCGTCTTTGTCATTGCCGCAAGCTTTGAAGCGATCAGAAGGTTTCGGCATATTTTAGGGAGACGATCAGAGCTTGTGATGCCAAGCGATCAGACGCAGAACAACGGCACTTTACCCTCGGGCAACAATTCGCTGTTGATATTCGGCAACATGAAGTAAATTGCCATAAATTGCCAAAGACGATCAGGTAGCAGCAGTCCACTTCTCGGCATGGTCATAACGGCACGGCACGACCCTCACTTTGGGAATATGTACGGAGAAAGAGAGGGATAAAGCAGATAGAAAGCAGGGAGGGAAAGAAAGGGGGAGAGATAAAGTAGAGAGAGGGAGAGAAAGCAAGGGAGAGATAAAGCAGAGAGGGAGAGAAACACCTGTTGAAAGCGGGCAGCAATAACCCTTCTCAAAAAAGGAATTTTTTGAAAAACCGAAAACCGGCCTAACCGAAAACCGGGACCCCAGCTTTAAAACCGACCGTGAACAACCCTAAAAATGAACAAATCTAAATCGCAAAATATGGAAAATAATAGAAATCCATCCTAAAGCTTCAAACCACGCTAAATCATGCCATGCTTTTCGTGCGTTTCAGGTATCCCATAGTCCAGGAAAAAAATGGATTTCCATATATTCCGATCCCTAGTTACCCGTATCCGTCCTTATCCGGACAATCCGTATCTGTCCATACCCTGACAACGTATCTGTCAATTTCCGGACAATCCGTATCCGTCCGCGTATTGTCCGTTTCCATGACCATGCCTGAAATAACGATTTCCAATCAATCATTCAGTCCAATTCATTTTGTGCCATCCATTTTTAGTTTTGGCATCCCTTAAGGCTGCGTTTTCGACAAACAGTTGTTGATGTGCTGTTATACGGTGTGCAGCTTCTGTTAAGTTATACATTGATGGTCGTTGTGATGACATTGAACGGATGGCTAATTTTGTCTGTCGTTTTAGGCCAAATTGTGGCCAAATTACTTTTGGGCCTATTCTCATCGAATTCAATGCTTTCGGGGAACAATTGAAGGGTTGAATAAAATTTGAAATGATTTCTTTTTCTGTTTTCAATTTTCTAATGATGGATTTTTCGGTACTTTTCCGTTATATGACCAAATTTTGAATTTTTAAAAATCAACAAAAAGGTCATTTCTAAGGTAATTTAGGGCGCTTATTGTGAATATGACCTTCATTTTTCCTAATTTTGAATCCCGGACCCGAACTCGAACAATTGGCATTAAATACATAATCATTAACATTTTACTATCAAATTTGGTATCAATCGACAGCTCTCGACGAGACAAATCGACCTAGACCAGTTTAAAAAACCGGATCGAGTTGAATCTGGTCTTGACCGATTGTCTCGTCGAGAGCTGTCGATTGATCCCAAATTTGATAGTAAAATCTTCTTGATTCTGGGTACATATTCGAATTCGGGTCCGGGATTCGAAATTGGGAAAAATAAAGGCCATATTCGTAATCAGCGCCCTAAATTACCTTAGAAATTACCTTTTTCTGTTGGTTTTTTAAAAATTCAAAATTTGGCCATATAACGGAAAAGTACCGATTTATTTAAAAGTTATGTTTTATTTTCCGATTTCAAAAGAAATTGACTTTGAATGACTTTGCTTTGCAATTTATGCAGATAACTTTTAAAATATAGATTGATTGACTCATCTATTCCATCACAAATGAAGGATGTAAATAAATATTTATTTTTTGATGAAAATGTCCCCCCAAGTCCAAAAATGCGCCTTTCCAAGGTCGCGCAGCGCTATCGGCTCCATGCGATCTATGGCGAGCATAAAAAGGCCGAAGGGATGGACGGACGGAGAAAAGGCAGCGGAAGGCCACAGAAACCGGCTCAACTCCCCGGGGGTCCTCGGGGAAGGGACCAAAAAGTCTGTCTGCTCATTCGCACAACCAATGCTTCACAGAAACAAAAAATCACTTTCATTTTTCAACAAAAACAAGTGGCCCTGATGACCACTTGTTTTGGGAAACACTTTTCAATTAGTTGAAAAAATGCGAATTCCAACAACCCATGGGCACCGAATTGCGTAAGCGTGGGCAGAAGGAGAGAAATGTTCCATGAGCAGGAAAGCCTCACCACACTGCTCCCACCCAATCTCCCCCTCTCTTTCCCCCCCCCTCTCTCTTCTCATCCCACCCCTCCTCCCTTACCTTTCCGCCATGCTCCCCTCTCTCCTTTCCGCTCCCCTCTCTCCTTTCCTCTCCCCTCTCTCCTTTCCGCTCCCCTCTCTCCTTTCCTCTCCCCTCTCTCTTTTCCCCTCCCATACTCCCTCTTTCTTTTCCCCTCGCACTCCCTCTCTCTTTTCTCCTCCTCTCTCCGCTACCCTCCTCCTATTTGCTTGAAGTCGCTCGGCTCGCGTTTTCGCGCAATCCAATCCTCACAATGCACTCCAAATCCGACCAAATTAGCCGTTCCCCGCACCAAATAATCCACTTTTGGGCAGCTAGCCCAATTCTATGTATGAAAGCATCCCTCTCCCCTACGGGCATTAGCGACTGATTAATCTGTCGGGCAAATTACCGTGATCAGAGCACAGAGCGCCCATTGCTTTTTCATTGTCTCCAAGCTAATTTTCCATTTGGTCGGTCACGTAAAAAGTTTGATGGAAAATGCAACGGTCGTTTAAGCATTCATTCATTTATTGATCAATTCATTCTCATTCATTCATTTACTCCATTGCAACTTAAATATTAGAACAAAAGTATTAAAAACAACGTCAGAATAGTTTGGGGCATTTTGGTCATTCATTACATATTTCTTTTATTTTAAATAAATTCCATTCATTTTCCATATCCTCCAAAGGGTACAGTCTTTGCACCGCCCCAAATGGCTTCCATTGCGTATGTTTTTATGTTGGCCATGAATGGGAGAAAAGTTTTCTAAAAGCGAAAGGCTTTCTATACAAAAAGAGTGATCGGACGAAAATGGCCGGCCCCATTCATTCATTCATTCATTCATAAATATAATTCATTCATTCATTCATTCATAAATATTATTCATTCATTCATTCCGCCAATTCGTCCATTTTTCAGTGGGGGGAGAAGGCAAATGACGCGAGGAGAAGCAGCCGTGAAACATACTATGTGTACATATTATGTAAGAATGCTGCTGCTGTTTTGTCGGTTTGTTCAAAGGCGTCACTTTTTGGCGGCTTCGCCGCGGGCAATGCTTTTTCATTTCTTTCCATGCGCTGACAATGCAAATCATTGGGAATGAAATCCAACCAATAGAAAACTGTTCAATCGCCCCACCGTTTAAATCAAACAGCCCCAGGCATTTTTGCGCAAATCTGGCCTAGGAAATTCCATTGAGTAAATTGGACACCTGCTGGAACCGTCATCGAAGACGGAGAAAAACAAAAGCAACGCTGGGCCCTTGCTGGTGATGAGTAAAACAATGTCTGTGCGCAAACAAAGGGCCCTCCAGCAACAATTCTCACCGATTTACTCCCCCCCCCCGCCCCCGGGGACAAAAAACGTAAAATAAAGCCAAACATCCCGCACAATTACTCAATAGGTATGTAAGGGCAACTCACATTCCCAAGGAACGATGTGTTTGCCCTGCTGTGGACATTATTATTAGAATTAGCTCAATTTATTTTTCTTTAATTCGAAAAATTAATTTAATTTTTATATTCGGAAAAATAGGGTGAAGGCAAATGTACCTATCACTCCTCCCCCCCTCCCCCCATTCTTCCTTTCTTTTTCCCCCTCCATCCCTCCCAATTTCTCATCCCACTCCCTTCTTCTTTCTCCCTCTTTCCATCTTTCCCCTTCCCCCTCCTGCTGCTCTCTCTGCTTTTCCCCCTCCTACTGCTCTCTCTGCTTCTCCCCCTCCTACTGTTCTCTCTGCTTTTCCTCCCTGCTGCTGTTCTCTCTCCCTCTTCCCCACTCACCCCCTCCTTTACCCCTCCCTCTATTCCATCCGCTTCTTTACCCTGCATAGGAATACAAAGGCACACCACCAATGTCATTTCTTCTTAAAGTATTTCTCATTTTGTACAGTCCGCACGATCAAATCGTAAAAAGCAATTAAAGCTCTAAACGAAATGAGAAAAGCACCATAGGGAGGGGGGGGGGGGGGAGGGAAGGGAATTCCCCCGGAAAAAGGGATGGAATGTAACCAAACTTTATGCTTCGAAGTTCGGCAAGTGTTTTTCGCCGTGCTGGATCATTTCGTAAATCCGCCACTTTTTGCAACTCTTCGGACAATAATTGACTATAACTTTTTTATTACTCAACCAATTTCTATGCAATTTGTATAATTAGATAGCTATATGTGTTTAGAAAAGATGCTTAAGCAGAAGTCTTCGAATGATACCAAATTGAAAGATAACGGTTGGATAACAAAAAAATTATAGTCATCTATGGCTCAAAAACTTGCAAAAAATGATGGATTTACGAAACGATCCCAGCACCGTCTTTCGCTAGCATTTATCGTTGTTTTCCATAAAACTCACAAAGAAAATGATTAGAAAAGCCTTTTCTCGGTCGGGACCTTCGCTTGTCCGCTTAACGGGGGGCAACTCGTTTCTCTCTTTTTCCGTTGACGAGATCGCCTCAGATCAGATACATGGCAGTGGACTCTGCTGGTCGTGTAATTGGTCGGTGCGCAAAAAAAAAAAATCGTCAATCTTTTTCAACGCCAAAGGCGTGCGCACCTTCCCTCTCCCCCCTCCTTCCTCCCCTCCCTCTCCCCCCTCCTTCCTCCCCTCCCTCCTCCCCCCACCCCCCTCCCTCTCCCCCCTCCTTCCTCCCCTTCCCCCTCCTTCCTCCCCTTCCCCCTCCTATCTCCCCTCCCTTCCCCCTCCTTCCTCCCCTCCCTCTCCCCCCTCCTTCCTCCCCTCCCTCCCCCCCCTCCCCTGCCCCCCTCTTGCGAGTGGACAAATGACATTTATAATGCCCCTTTAGGTCTTATAGGTCAAAAGATGACTCCAAAGGAATGTTTCTCTTCGTGGGATATGGAAGGATGAAAAATCCAATCTTTATCCCATCCATCCATTCATCTATCTTGGTCTTCATATGCCTTCATAGTTCCATTGCCATTGTTTGCTTCATGGCTTTGGAATAGTTTATCATCCCTCCCCATTTTTATTTGTAATCCATCTACAGATTGATTAAAGCAAAAAAGAGAAAACTAAAACAGCATCAAGACCGAGCTGTACATGCTAATAAGAAACATGGGCCTCCCCCCCTCCCCCCCATTATTTGTTTTGACTCTTTCCCATTCCTTTTGTTTAAAATTCGTCAATAATACTCATTCGTTTTTCTGCCAGTTCATTGCTTGACATTTTCTGAAGGAGTTTTTAGCTTGGCGCCACTGACGAGCGATGGCGCCGTTCATCCCACAAATGGTCAGTCATCAATGAATGAATGAATGAATGAATGAATGTTCTCATACATATGTATTACAATGTACAGTCAAAAACTAAATCCGTAAAGAAAAGTAATATCCGCCGAATTTGCAGGAAAAATTTGTTTGGGAATAGAGGAGAAGCGGCGGGGGGAGAAACATAGGTAATCAACCAATTTTTATATTACAAAAAACTCGGGGTTTTTATGAAAATTGATAGCATTGGGGGAAGGAATAAAAAAAAGTTATAGAAATACATAATTAATTTTAATAAAAAGTGAATCGGTGAAATTTGAATTTGGCTGAGAAAAACAAACATCCATTGGTCACTCAATTGGCATCGTTTCCTTCACAAATCAGCCAGCACTTTCTCATTCCGCCGGATTTCCCAGCAGCCCATTAGTGTTAGATCCATTCACGCTCTTTTCCCTTCCAAAATTATCCCAAAAGCCATCAATTTCACTCAAAAAGCCAATCAATCAATCAATCATCGGCAGCGGCAGAATTCCCTCGCAAATTCAGTTAGACCAAAAGCATAAAAATTCGTAAATTTGTCATTAACTTTCATCCGTTCTCCAGAAGAATGATTTGCAGTTTTAGCTTTACCCACTTTCTCTTCTGTTCATTACTAGAGTAGTTCATATGGTCAATTTTAAACCGTCCCCCCTCCCCCCCCCGCCCTTTTTCAGTTTCGCTTTTTCATTACATATATAATTCAATGTGATAATTGCCTCGACATTCTCTTTAATCAACAGCAGATTAGCCGTTGTGTTGATCTGTCAGCTTTCACTGTCCCTTTCTGCTTCCCTCCCCTCCCTCTCTTCCCCTCTCGCGTCTCCCATGTGTCCCCACTTCCCCTCCCTCTCTTTCCCTCTCGCGTCTCCCATGTGCCCCCACTTCCCCTCCCTCTCTTCCCCTCTCGCGTCTCCCATGCGTCCCCACTTCCCCTCCCTCTCTTTCCCTTTCGCGTCTCCCATGTGCCCCCACTTCCCCTCCCTCTCTTCCCCTCTCGCGTCTCCCATGCGTCCCTACTTCCCCTCCCTCTCTTTCCCTCTCGCATTTCCCTATTCAGCAGAGTCCATATGCTGCTGCTGAGCCGCTTTCGCTCAATAAGTCGCCATCAATGGATGCCTCAACGGCGGGAGGGGGGGAGGTGGGGGGGGCACCCTTTTGGCGAGTGGGTGGGAGGGAAGAGCGAGCGACGTACGGACACTCACTTCCGCCCCCCACCCCCTCCCCGCGGGGGTCATTGGTCCACCAAAAATCCATAATATTTATATTCCGTCAAATGGAAATGAATGAATGATGTCGATGCGTCAATGTCTATCATATGTAGCAACAAAAAAGGGGGGAAGGGGAGGGGAGGGGACCCATCGTCCGACCGACTGACCGCTGCACGTTTTCATGGAATTTCAATACAAAAACACACTCACATAAAGATGACCAATGGTCACGGAATAATTTTTAAACTAACCCACAATTCTGAATTAGTGTCTTCGAATTTTTACAATAATAAAAAAGATGCCTGAATTGCCACGTCAACTTTTTGATTTATTGGGTCCAATTTACTTGTCCCTAACTCCGAAGGTTCGTTCTCAAATTCGCTAGCATTCCAAAGTCCGTCACACTTTCTCCATCCCTCAGGGGTTCTATGGAAAACCTGTCAGTGTTTATCTTCGCACCCAAAATATTTGCTTTTTTCGTGCAATTGCCTTTTAGGCAAATAAAAGCCTGGGGGTAAGAGAAAGTGCCAAAATATTTTAAAAAAGTTCTTTCGCTGTATGTTACGCTGCATTAATCTCCCTTATTCTTCGCACATATTTTCCTTTTAGCCCGAATTTCCTGTTTTTTAGGGGGGGGGGGGGGGAAGGACGGGGTAAGCTTTATCTCTCACTCTATCTCTCTCTATTCCCCCCTCCATCTCTCTCTATTCCCCCCTCTATCTCTTTCTATTCCTCCCTCTATCTGTCTCTATTCCTCCCTCTACCTCTATCTCTCTCTATTCCCCCCTTTATCTCTCTCTATTCCCCCCTCTATCTCTCTCTATTCCCCCCTCTATCTCTCTCTATTCCCCCCTCTAATCTATTCCCCCCTCTATCTCTCTCTATTCCTCCCTCTATCTCTCTCTCTCTATTCCTCACTCTATCTCTCTCTCTCTATTCCTCACTCTATCTCTCTCTATTCCTCCCTCTATCTCTCTCTCTCTATTCCTCACTCTATCTCTCTCTCTCTATTCCTCACTCTATCTCTCTCTATTCCCCCCCTCTGTCTCTCTCTATTCCCCTCTCTATCTCTCTCTAAAGTCTCGCTTTCCTCCCCCC
>JAKKIK010000960.1:0-20948 GCA_024500135.1 Heterodera carotae | reverse complement strand
TCGAATACCGGAACCGGGACCGAGTACCGGGGTCGTATACCGGAACCGAGACCGAGTTGCGGGTACCGGGAAATTTCTGGTACCGAGCAGCCCTAATAGTTAGCTGTTGGTACATTAATATTTTAAGAATTGTTTTTGTAAGAATTACTAATCCAAAAAGCAAAAGTATTAATTAAGTGGTTGTCTTTATTTTTCATTTAAGTAATTTTATTATATGTTGAATATAGAAAATACTGTTTGAAGGTCCATGTTTGGTTTTAATTTAAACATGCATCTGCAGCAGAATGTGTGGGTCGTATTCTCGCTCAAATTATTTTTTTAATTGACTTCAAAATTTAAGTTATAATTTACTTCAAGATTACTTAATAAATATATTACTAACATAACTAGTAAACATCGAACTCGAGAATTTCTTGAGCGATTCAATCCATATTTAGATGTCAAAATCAGTTTGCGCTTTAGCATAAAACACATATTCATTATTTAGCATATAGACAATTGTTCGTTGGTATGATTTATATTTTTAGTTTTTTTAATTCATAAAATAGATGACACCAAATTTATCAATCAGGTGGGGTCAAATAACTTTTAGTTTTTTAGATATTTTGTAAATATTACTTTCTGATCCATTGTTGGATGTTTCGGAAACATTCAAAAATTTTTCGAACGTAGCGCATGATTATCTCCACTTTACCTTAGCTCCGTTATGCGCAAAAATGAAAGTTAGTTGGATTATTTCTTGATTTTATAAAAAGTTTTATTTGGCAGTCAATTTAATTCAGAGGTCCCATTTGTGCTTATTTGTAAGCTTTTGGCTTATTTGAGAGTCCAAAGCTTACAAATTTCAAAGGTGCTTATTTATAAGATTTGTGCTTATTTCAGCTTCTTGTGCTTATTTTTGGGATTTCAAGGTAAAAATCCGATTTTGAATGGTAATTTTTGAAAATAAATATTTTTTAAAGCGATTTTATATGCAAATCTTTACAAGACTCACTAAAATATTAAAATCTCCCGGCGGTGAATAGAGCACCGCCGGATCAATTCCTCTTAACAATCTCTGCTTTTTGTTTCTTATTTTGTGTCTTGTTTTTGTGAACCCAAAGAAAATTCCGATTTTGGCTTCTATTTTTGCCTCATGTAAAAAAAACCAAAATTTGTTAGCAAATCCAGTCATTTTCTTCCAAATTTTCCCCGGCGGCGCCTTTCGGCACCGCCTCCTCCCACCCAAATAATTTTGATTTTTTGTTTTCAAGTCTTTTAACACTCAATGCCACGGGCAATAAAAAAGGACGCGATAAACGGACGGACACTTTTCGCCCTTCCAAATATTTGCGGTGCATATTTTTCCACATGAAAACCAAATCAATTCTCTCTCCTACTCACTTCCATCATTTGTAATAACTGAGGAAGGTAAAAATATATTATTTTTTACTGACCTTGAAACAGCCGTAAACCAACGTAAAACATGTTTTTAGCTTGGTTTTAAGCCTTGGTTATAAATTTTCAATTCCCTTATTTTCCACATTTCGGGATTAATTTCCATATTTGTTTATTTTATGGTATATATACACATATATTTGTGCTCATATTTTGTCATTTGGAATTAATAGCTAACGAAAAAATATTTTAAGGTGTTTTAGTTAAATGGAAATTTTTTTAACAAAACAAAAAAAATTCTTGGCCATATTTTGTCCATATAACTGCATTTTTATAAAACAAGTTTTTGGACTTTATACTATTGCTAGAATTCGGGACCAGAGTTAGAATTGGAAGGGGTAAAGTAATAATTTTTTTGATCATAAACCTCTAGTAAACATTTTTATAACCGAAACCCAAACTAACATTTAAAATTTAAGTTTCAAAACTTTCACCATATGTACTCTTATGTTCTAATATAATCAATTAGATTAGAAATTCGACTCATAAAAGTCAATAGGGTTTATAAATCGACGAAGCATAAATTCATGTATAAACTTAATAATGGCGTAATATTCCAAAATCAAAAGTCATCTATTTTTCTTGAAATAAACAAAATGAATATAGCGAGCGAACACCCACGCCATTTCAAATAAACCTGATAAATTCATTATAGTCACTTACAAATGACAAAAATACGAAAGAATAAAAAACATTTAATTAAATATGAAAAATTGCAGAAAATATTCAAAATGTCTAATATATTTTAGTTAAAGAAAAATTTATATAAATCATAAAAATAAATATTTTGCATAAAAATTTTAGCTAATTTCAATTCTCAAACCAATTAGAAAAAGTAAATATAAAAACTAATAATGAAGATCAAAAAAAAACCCTGTAACCCTGTACCAATATTAGTCCTTTTAGACCGCAGAAAAACTTACCGAATAAAAAAGCTTTAAAAATTCAAATTTTCTATAAACATCAAGCGCAATAAACCAAGGCGCACAGAAAGAGCCGAACCCTCCGATAGCGCCGTCTACACTTTTAAATCCATAAAAGAAATGATAAATTTTAAAATGTAAATTTTCAACAAACATCATTGTTCATGGTAAAAGCAAATAAAAAAATACAAAAAATTATGATATCCAGTTACTATCATTTCGATAAAAAAATTTAATTAACGAATAAATTATTGAATTATTTTACACCAATTTTTGAAAAAATAATTTAATTATAACGAAAAAAGCTTTAATTCTTATATGTTATTTAAGCACCAAATTTCCTTTAGGTTATTAAATTTAACTACGTATATACTAAATAAATAAATTTGTCTATTAGTTCTAAATTTAATAAAGTAGAAAAAAACGAAAAGATTACGACTAGTTTAAGAGAAAGGGCCGAAATAAGTTCGTCACGCACTCATCTTTTATGTTCAGGTTCTACGATCGTGGTAAAATTATATAATTTAATCGGATTGCATGGACGAAAAGTTCTCTCTTTATGATTTCATGACAAATTCTTTCACTAAAAAAACTACAAGCTTTAGTAAAATAAAAAATGAATAAATGGCATTACTAGCTGCAATGGATCAGAATAAGGAAGGATCTGAGCCTCAAAATACGAAAAGTAAGCTATAATACAATACTCAAAACAATAATCAATACTACCCGATAAAAAATTCTGAAGCAATTAATTTTTGAATAGTAATTATTTTAGTCAAAAAAGGATCAATCGAGTAGTTTTTGTACAATAAAATATTGAGCTTTCCATTGGATCGACTTTTCTTAGTCTAAAATTCATATAAAAAAATTAATGCTGTAACCATAAAATATTACCAATACAAATTAATATCTTAACTTTGTTATATAAAAACCAAATCTTTATAACTTTATGGCCAAATTCTTTCACTAAGAGAAGTTGCATACTTTAGAAATAAAATGAACCCAAAACGAATTAGCATTATCATTCTTAAATTTAAATTTAAAGGCTGCAGATAGCAGCACACGCGTGAAAAAGTATCGAGCGTAGCAACGAATAATCGCTAGAAATTGTGGCAAACTTTCCCATTTTCGATTCGATATAAATTATTCACGTTTATGCAAGAGAAAGCCTACCCGCATATAATAATATAAATAAAAAAGATATTAAATCCATTTTACCTCGAGATTCAAATCATTAAATACTATGCTTTAGTGAAAACTTGGTTGTTTCTGCTCATTAAATATTGTTATAATAAAAATAAATTTTGCAAAAATAAAAATTTACAAATTTATTAATTTCAAAAAGAAAATGCATGCTTGGCAGTTTTTTCCAATTATTAAAATAAAAATTGAATAGATTGATTGAATCGGGTTTTCTGGACGGAAATTAATTCATTGAGGAGAAAGAGTTGACACCGCACATCGAAGCAATTTGTTTAATCAACTGGAATTAAATTTATGAGATGAATGAAGTTTCACAAGACCATTTTACCTTTAGCTTAAAAAATCTTAAAAATGTTTGTTAAGTATAACAATTTAATATCAAGGTGCTTAATAAAAAGAAGAAATATGAAACAATAAAAATAAAAGGTACTAATTTAAAAATTCAAAAAAATATTGATTTTGTTATATAATTATTGGTAATCTTACCAAAGATATAGACAAAAAAGTGAAGAAAAAAATCCGTTCATCGTAAAATTTAAAAAAGTGGTTTTATAAACTATTAAACAATGACTTTTCACTAGTTACATATTTATAAGAAATAAATGTTCATCCAATAAAATGGAAATACGCTTACCGGAGAGACACCATTTTAAAATTATAATATAAAGTATATTTATCTTATCACAAACAAGATAAAAAAACTAAAAGATGAGCATAAATATGATGAAACTCGATGCAATTAAATAAAATCGCAGAAAAAAGCTATATTTCAACAAACATAAAAACAAATATATACCGTAATTCCTAAAATAAAACCCCCGGGCTCTATTTTTTAACCCTCCTCCAAGGGGGCTTTATTTCAGGAGGGCTTACTTCAGGGTGGGGGGTTTGTATTTCAATCCGCCGTTTCTTTGATGGTGTTGTCGTCGACGTCGATTGTTCTTTCTCCGAATCCTTTTGCTTTGTTTGACTAAAATAAAAAATTATATGAACAAAAAATTGGCAAAATGTTTGTTAATTTGTTCAAAAAATGGGAGGAAAAAGTACCCTAGGGGCTTTATTTCAGGGGGGTGCTCTATTTCAGGGGGCTTTATATTCCAACCCCTCTCAAGAAGGAGGCTTTATTTCTTGGGGGGCTCTACATCGGCTCCCGGAATTTTGGACACCAGAAAATTGGACACCTGAAATTTGGACACCAATGGAAGATTGGACACTAGAAAAATGGACACTTAAAGTAAAATTATCCGATCATTTTTGGTCAGGCATGTTGATGATAGAATGATAATAATTTATCTGCGCGAAAAGTTGAGGTCTTTTTAAACGGACTGGATAAAGTAGATAAAAAGCTCCCAAAATTTCGGCAAATAGCGGTGAGTTTCGTTTTATTTACATGGATTTGCACCAGGGATAAAACCGGAAGCCGAAAATGGAAATCCAGAATTCGATTTTATCCCTGATTAATACATATTTGCCTTTTTATAAGCAATTAGATCATCACTTCTTTCAGTAAAACATCCCAATTGCTAAAGTTTTTCATTTTTTAAAATTTATTTTTGTTGGTTTTTTAAACGATATTTTAGTGTCCAATTTTCCAGTGTCCAACTTACCTTCGGTGTTTAAATTTCTGGTGTCCAAAATTCTGGTGTCCAATTTTCTGGTGTCCAAATTTCCGTACACCCTCTACATCAGGGGGGCTTTAATTTAGGAATTACGGTAAAAGGCCAACTTATTTAAAATGTATTTAAATAAATACACCCAATTGTAAATCTAAAGAAATAATTTTTATTTATTTATAATTTTTATTTGAACAGTGAAAAAATATATATTACTACCAATTATTATTTTGTTAAAAATGTAAGTAAAAATAAATAATCATCTTCACAGTATAAGTTGTGTTATTTGTGTAAGCAAAATATCTTGACAGTATAGGCTAATTTGAAGGAAGCGTAAAGAATTATAAATGCCAGCCTAATTTTTATTCAACCCTAAACTCATAATGATTTTGCCAAACACCCATGACTCGTATAATCGAAAAGAACTTCGGGAAAAATTTTCAATGCAAATAAAATATACGATTTTATGTGAAAATGAAAGATGCATAACAAATCAAACAATGAAAAACAACCAAATATGTTCTATTTTCTGCGGATGTTATTAAAAAATTAATACAAAAAATTTCAAAGACATACAACACTTAAGTCTTATTTGCAAATAAAATATGCTGGAATTTATTATCGAAAATAACAGTTCAAAAAACAATATCCAGGAATGAAATTTCATGAAATTGAGGTGTTGAGGTCGGCTTGTGGTAATTAAATTAAAAAAGGATTTAATGGAATAATAAAAATGGTTATTTTGAATAAAATAAAAATGTAAGACTCCTAGCCAGAATACAAAACAAAATCCGAGCCGAGTATTTTCACGATTTAAAATTAAAAAAGTGTGATTTTATAATATATAAAAGAAGTTATTGTATGAAGAGGCCGGATATCAGCGCCCCGTATCGCCAGAGACCCTTAACCTGTTCGAGTAAGTCAATTTAAGCGATTCTAAACAAAATTGACCGAAAGGCCTCAAATATTTTTTACAAAAAATTATTGAAGATAGACCCTGGTCCATTTACAAATAATGTGGCTTGATAATTGTGGACATTAGATCAGCGTAAACAAAAGCCCAAACCACCGCGCCGCCGTTGGCCGATTGGACAACTATGTTTTTTAAAGCCATTAGTCCAAATTACGATAATACATACATATAATCAAACAATTAATCCTTATAAGATCACCATTATATTTTAATAGAAATATCTTTAAAAAAATGTTGTTGGTTGAATATATAAAACTAATATCTGTCTATTATCTACAAACAACTATTTAAGAAACTTAAAGAAAATGGGTGTATTTAGGCAAGCGGCTTAACGCAAATAAAACAAGCCGTTGAACAAATAGTTTGTGATATTAATTTCAAGGTATTGACTCAAATTGTTTTTGTAAGAATTACTAATCCAAAAAGCAAAAGTATTAATTAAGTGGTTGTCGTTATTTACCCTAAATGTGCCGAGTTTATTTAAAAGCACTATAACCAGCAAAAAAAACTTATACACGTCATTTAAAATTTTTACCCCTAAATAGTTGCATAAAAAACTTTTTTTTTAATAATATTATGTATAATCTTCAAGAAAAAACACGATCGACGCCTTGTGACATAATGCCTTTTTCAGATACGTTCGTATTATTGCTTAGTTAAAAATTTAAATTCTTTTAGATTAATTATTATAAATTTACTTTAATATAATCTTCGCTTTTATCAGAAAAGAAAGATTATGTAGCGTTTGCCGGAACACAAAAAAATCAAAAGGTTGTATTTGTAAGTAAAATAAACATTAAAAATCATGCAAAAAACCGACAGGTATATAACTGATATTCAATAAAGGCTTAATGAATAATAATTATAAAATTGATAACCACGCTTTTCCGAACATTCACGCCAAACTAGCTAATGAAAAAATAATCGAACTACTAATTTATGCCGCTTATAAAAAGTCAAAATGCACAAAGAAATAAAAAATTTCCGTTTTTATGGAATTGAAACCAGAGCCAACTTGCATCCGAAATCATATATATAATGCTCTAGGAATGATTATCAATGAACCAAAAGTTTATTGCCTTAAAAATATTGTAAGCGCGTTAAATACTACTTCCCAGAAGCTACACACACTACACAGTAAATCACTCGTGCGAATTCGCTTAAAAATGCCAATAGGGAAAAGAAAAAAACAATGAGTAAACCGAAACAGACATAAACACCAACCAATTCTAATTGGTCTGAAACCAAAAATTAAAATTAAATCAAATATGAGTCTTTGTAAATAAAAAAGCTATAAATTTAATTATTTTATTAAACAAAAAATTATCTTTAATAATAATAAATAAATTTAAATCTAATTAGTCCTTGTGATCAGGGCACCAAGATGATACAATGATAAAGTCCAATTTGAAAAAATTAATTCTAATAAAGATTATATGAATACTAAGATGGATTATTGAATATATTTAGCTAAACAATAAATTCAAGTTTACAAAAAAAATTAATTTATTTTAAAAACCAAAGAAAAGCTGGGTTAATTGGAAAACCAAAAAAAAACCGATGATCCGACAATAAAACAAGTTTATTTAACAAAAAAACCTTTAGTGATCATAAATAAATGTAAATCTAATTCGTTATTGGCGATCAGATGAGCATGATATACCATTATAAAGTCCAAATAGCATTTTTAAAATTAAAAATGAATAATGTTTCAAAATAATGCGACTCGTTAAAATATAAATTATTGTAATCTTAAAAATTATAATTTATTTAGCAAAAAAAGTACTTTTAGCGATCGAACATAAATAAATGTAGAAGGCAAAGAAATTGCAAAAATAACCCTAATATGGATTTCATGAATACCAAGATGGGACTACGAAAAATAAATCAATTTAAGTCTACAAGTACATTAGTCATCCGTTTATAATCCTTTCAGAACAATTCCGTGCCGACATAAATTAGAGTTTACGCAGCATAGCATGAATCGGATTGAACCGGTGCATGATTTTAAATATTAAAAAAACAAACAAAAAGATGGGTTAATTGGCAAACCTGTTAATTACCTAAGCCCTCGAGAGATGCTACAGAATATGAACTATGTACAAGGCATTGATTTATAAATTTAGAAATTAAAAATAATATAATATTTATTAAATTGTTTATGGAAAATTAAAGCATAGGTAATAAATTAAGGTAACGCAGTGGACTAATGTGTCTTTTCCCGTCGAAAGGGCGTAAATCAATTAGTTTCAAATTTGAGCAGATTGAACAAAAGTTTTAGTTTTCCTCCTCCATGGTTCGACAGTAGAAGTAAACAGTGATTGAAATTTGAAAAAATTGACGAGGAATCAAAAAGAAGCAATACCGTATTTCCTCTATTTGAAGGCCCCCCTAGACGAGGGTTCAAATTTTTCGACAAAAATGCGTCGCCAAATTTCTTTTGTACCAATTTTTTAATGTTAATTGGATTATAGAGAGAACCGATGATGAAAATTAATATGCCTAGACATAACTAAATTTTCCATAATCGCTGTTTCATCCGATAGATTCGGTTAATTATTTATTATAAGCAATTATCAATTTTATTTTTTATAAATTTTGGTTTACACTGTTTTGCCACGATAAGTTTTAAAAGAAACATTTTATAGAAGCTTCATCATTCGCTTCTTTGAGGATAAATTTTGAAAAAGTCAACTTTGGGAAATTGTGAATTTTTTTGTATTTCGAACTTCTGAACAAAAATGTGGCAATTTTTTTAATTTATTTATAGAATCAAAATTTAACATTTGAACAAGCGGATCTTTGGTGCTGCGGGAAATGGCCAGGAATTAAAGGCAAAAACCCCAAATTCGGACCTCAAAAACCCTAATATGTTAGTCTAAATTTTTGCTCAAGGCTTTGGGTTTGAAGAAAAAAATAATGGATTTTTGAGTGACCCCATTCATTGGAATTTTAGATGAAGTTTATGAATTAAAAAATTTTTCGATCGGAAAATAGAAGGCCCACCTCTATTTGAAAGCCCCCTCCATTTGAAGGCCCCCCTAGAAGGGGATTGAAAAATAGAAGGCCCGGGCCTTCAATTAGAGGAAATACGGTATATTTTCAAGAATAGGTAGAACTTCAACTGTTTGCTAAATTTAAATTGTTATCACAATAACAGTCAATAAATAAATTAGTATAAAATATTTTGAAGGAGTTTTAAATAGACCGAAGGAATTTTAATTTAATTTAGACTATTTTATTATTTGGATGATATGAACTTTATGCGTGTAACACACTGGCACCGAGTTAATAAAAGGAAATGATTACACAAACATTATTAACTAAATAAATAATGCAATATTAAAATTTTTCAGCTAATTTTTCGATTTGATCAAACCATATCTCGAAAAAAAATAAAATTGTTCAAAATTTAAGGGAAGAATACTGAATTCGGGAATCTGTAATACTTTAGGTTATTTGACAATTTTTTTTACCATAAAATCAAACTTTTTAACACTTTGTTTTATTATACATTTTTGCAGTACGCATTTATTATCGAATTGATAGATTTAAAAATTTTTGGTTTTCCATGCCGTAAGCATATATGTATGCTTCTTGTTTGTATGACACTTATCCCTTACTTTTAATCAATGTAACAATGGTTTTATATTGTATTGGGCTTGTTATTTCATCACCCCTAATATCAATATTTATTTTGATGGAATTTTCCAGATTTGGTCCCAAGCCATTCAATTAGCTAATTTTTAATTAATTTTATTTAAATATATTTAAGTTTTTATTAATTAAAATACATTATAAGAGATTAAAAATAGACTTCTTTTTTTGATTTATAAAATGCAATTAAAATATATATCCGAATTCGCTTTTTCAACTGGTTAGATAATGAAGCTCTACATTCTATAAGTTTTGTCGTTTTTTTTTTGACTGTTTACCACCATTTTCAAAAAAATCTTATAAAATTTGATATCATTTTTGATTTAAATTAAAAGCATAATCTAATAACCAATAGATTTTATGAGTACGAAATCCTATATTTTCGGTTCTATTATAAATTAATTTACTGCCATATTATATAATATGGAAATTTATATACTATTTTTACAAATAGAATTGAAGATTGTCTTCAAGAAGTTTGTTCCTAATGGAATGCGGTGGCGACGAAAAAAATATACCAAATAAAGAAGGTCGAAAAAAACTCATTAAAAATGGCTTAGCCAAGTATCTTTCTAAGTTTGGATGCGGAAACGTTTCTTGGCGGACTTCTATAAATTATTACACAAATTAAAAAATACTAATATTTCTTCAAAAAAAATCATTTATAAAATTACTTGGTATCGCAGTGCCCGGTTGATGAAGGAAACAAGGCATGCGGCCATATAATTATGAAGAAATTTTAGCAAGCTAATTCAAAACAAGAATAACTATTTATCTTTCTAATCCATATACCTAATTTATAAGTAAACTATTTACCATCATTTTTGAACAGAATAAACACAAATTCAAATTATTCTCAACAAAATTTAAAAACTAAATTAATTTTTTAGACTAAAAGCCTAACAAACGCCGGTCTTGCCGATCAAATAATCTGATTTCTCAGCATCGCAAAAATTAGACATTGGTATGCTTTTTACTAATAGATGTAGCGATAAAATAAAAAAGGCATGCCATTTCGGAGATTCAGTTGGAATACCGAGCAAATTGGCCTCGATATTAAACAAGTAAACAAAATTTAAAAATACTAATAATTCTTCAAAAAATGAAAAATTCTAACCTATAAACATGAATATTAAACTAAATAAGATAATAAAGAGTATCTTTAGTTTAAAGATAATTATATAGTCTTATGCTAAAAGTAAATTACTATTTTATTATGAAGATAAATACGATATTAAAAGTTGCTTACGACTGCTATTTACCAAAAATAAGAAAAAAAATGTGGAGCAACTCATTTGGGATCGTGAGATTTGTCAATTCTACAAGAAAATTATACAGCCAAATACCGTATTTCCTCTAATTGCCGCCCCGGGGCGGCTATTTTTCAATACCCCCTCGAGGGGGGGGGGGGGGGCGGCAAATAGAGGGGGGGCGGCCATTAGGGGCGGCAAATAGGGGGGGGGGGGGCGGCTATTTTTCGATTGAGTAAATTTTTAATTTATACAATTTTTCCCTAAATAATTATTTTCCAAAACAACGCCCACTTGACAGTGAAGCACTCATGAGATGTGGCTTTAAAATGCCAATTGGGAAGGGAAAAAACAATTAAATTAACTGAAACAGACATAAAACCCAACCAATTCTGACTTTCCTGATATAATTAAAATTAAAGCAAATATTGGAGTTTAGTAAAAAAAAAGTGCTTTGAATTTAAATAAATTCATTAAAAAAATAAATTTAAGTCTAATTCGCTCTTGTCGATCAGGGCAAATCCAAATAGCTTAAATTAATTATAATTAGGATTTATGAATACCAAGATGCAATTATCGAATAATATTTTTAGCCAAACAAAAAATAAGTTTACAAAAAATAGACCAAGTAAATTAAAATGAATAAAAAAGTTCTAAAATTTTTTCTTATTTATAGAAGAATACCACAACGTCAGAAACCAAGATGAAAGGAAAACTGTAACTTACGGCGCACATGAAATGAAAACAAGAAATAAATTCATTACACTTCCTTTGATTAACTAAATAACAAATCTTAAAAAATATTTTAATATAGATTTTATGTATTTATGGGGAAATTATAAGTAATAATATGGTTCATGTTAAACAGTTAGAAAGTTTTTCTTTTTCAATTCATTTGAATTGCTTTTTTAATTTTTTTTTTATTGACAGCTTCGGGAATATGGCGTTTATCGAATATTCATATAACATTATAGTAATGAATACTTAATTTATATTTGAATGTCTAATTGTTTTTAATTGTCTTTATCATATTTAAATATTCTTCACAATTCATCATTTCATTAGAAAAGACAGAATCACCTCTCTCTCGTGCCGCAATGCTCCAATTTCGAACAAAAGATTTAGGAGAACTGTATTGAATTTATTTTGCTTTCATTTCATGTGACCGCCAGTTCTCATCATCCAATTAATCGGCTTTTGTTTTATTTATATTTGAATTGCCTAATTGTTTTTTAATTGTTTTTATCATATTTAAATTTTGTTTACATTAACCGACAGAACCAGCTCTCCTAGGCTATACTGCCCCAACTATTCACAGTGTATCATATTTTTGCTATTAATAGGATATAACTAAATAAATGTAATCTATTGTCCCGCGTCTATGGCGCTTTTTATTTTGCGCATCGTTCACAGTTATTTTAATTTTTCTTTGAATTTTTTTTTGTACAAAATAATTTGCTGTTTTTGTTTTTTCAATGATATATTTACGAAGACATTGTTTGGACATTTATTTGAATTGTTTTTTTTTCTAATTGTTTTTAATGGTCCTTATCATATTTAAATATTGTTCACAATTAACCATTAAGAGACATCACTATCTCTCCTGGTCTACAGTGCCCCACACGATTAAAAGTGTATTTGTTGAGAAGTTTAAATTTGCGCGTTTGTAAGCGTAAGTGCTTCGAATGCTTCATTCTGTCAAAAAAACGTGAAATAGCTTAATTATAAATTAAGTATATGGGTTCGAAATCCACATCGTAAATTGGTAATAATAGAAAAAATAAAATTGTAATGGAAATAAAACACTAAATCTTAATAAACCTAATCCAAAACATATTTATAAACAGATCAAAAAATCTTTAAAAATAAATCTCAAAGTTTAAGATGCATGAAAGTTAATTAATTTTTATTTAAAAATAAATGCCAACACTGCAGCACCAATCAAAGAAGGCAAAATCATATCTGCCCAACAGTAAAAGAACCAGAAGAATTTAATGAACAAAAAAAGATTGAAATAAAATTTCAAAAATTCATAATTCGCTTTACAAAGATGAGAACGTGGTATGTTGTGTTGTCACATACGTTGACGATTACACCACCACTTATTGGTCCATTGACACCTAACTTAAAGATGAAGCGTGCTTAGCAAATTCATTGTTTAAATCAAAGACCTACAAAAGAAGACGCTAACTCCATCAAGAAGTTTCGCTGTCTACATATTTGCATACAAAAAGAATCATAATAAAAATATTGTGGTTTAATATAAACATTTAAAACGAAAAATCCAAAAATCAACTGTAAAAAACGATTCCCGGTGAAGATTAGCGCCTTAAAATTAGCTCAAAATAATTTTACGATCCATTAAAAAGCTGTAAGTTTATAAGAAATTACAAGAATTCAGCATCAGTTGGCGAAAAACAAGTGTTGCTGGGCATACACGTTAAATTTTTAGCATGAAAGCCTTACAAAAAGAAGCTCCCGAAACCCCGATTTATTGGTATTTAAATCGATAATTATAATAATTGATATTTTCATTTATAAAGCGGCTGATGGCACCCACACTCAACGAATTGAAGCGCACTGTAGACCTGCAAAGGATACAAATGTTGAGGATTATATTTATAACTTAAGAGCCAATAGTAATGAATTTTTTGTGAAAGTTATTATCTATTCATATAGAGATTTTAAAGCTTTACAACTTTAAAAGATTGTCAAGGATCCACCAATTAATGACAATACGGTGGCAGATACGATTAAATAAAAAATAAAATAAGAATTTAAAGTTTTTTCTACGGAAACAAATCGAGAACCTGTGTAAAGTATTAGAACAAATTGAAATCAAAAAATGGTTAAAAATCAAAAACTATGACATAAAATTTGCTAATAAAGGCGAATAAAAAAATATACAGCCAAAATAAACGGCCGATTTTGTTTATTATAGCAAAATGGTGAGTGCGAAAATGTGACCAATAGAGATCGCACCTTACTGCGATCATTCAAAATCGTACAAACGCATTTATTAATAAAAACCTAAACATCAAATTTTTAGAGAAAAAATGCCCAACGATATCTAAGTTTGGCACATTAAAAAAGATTATTATGGTCTAATTTAGAAAAGAAAAGAGAATTGGCTTTAGAACGCCAGGATATTTAACATTGCCCTACAGACCACCCGTTGGTCCAAGTGCAGCCGTACTGTAATGGTACATCGCCTACCGTGTCCCCGGTGCGGACAGAAACACCGGCACACATGAATAAAAACTGAAATATAAAAATAACAGAAATATAATGAATAGATATTTTTTTAAGTTGACACAAAAAGCAGGAAAGACGAAAGTCGACAAGTATGCACAGGAGAACAAAAATTTCAAAAATTTATTTAAAACTTTGTTAATTCAAAATTCAAAAAATAAAAATAAAGAGTTGCAGCAAGTGAATAAATAAATAGATATTAAGTTTCTAAATCCATAAAAGTAGTCATTACTGGAAATGTGAATCCAAAAAGTTCCACTCATGAAAAGATTATTTTTTGACAATAATTGAATTGAAATGGTGTGATTATCCTAAGAAACAAGTATAATTAATTGTCTGACTTTTAGAACTAGAAACAAATTTTTTTAATATAAACAAATCAAAGTACTGACGAGAGAATGCCAATGGCCAACTTATAGAGGGTTTCTGGAACTATTGCCATGACAACAAATTAAATGATACGAAAATAACAAGTTCAAAAAAGCTGGAAACACCATCGAAAAACTGAAATTGACTTGCTATGTTTCGAGTTCGAATTTAAAAAAATTACTCTAATGAAAAGGTTTTATTTTGAGACAACAATTGAATTGAAATGTTAAAAATTATATAACAAAATAAGTATATAATTATTTTCTAACGACACTTTTGGCATAACAAATTTTTACTAAATCATAAAATATTTATACACAATACATTTACCTTCTACTATAAATACAACTAAAATGTTTATACACTCAATAAACAATACACCACTCTCGTTTACCAAGAAGAAAAAATTGTGAAAAGTAAATAATTTGAAACCCAAATTAACAATAATTAGGACGAAAAAATCACTTTTATCGAAAAATTATGATCAGAAATATTATGACCTTAAATTATTATTACCTTGTAAATGACACTCAACAATTTAAATAAAAATGAGTTTTATTCAAGAAAAATGTTTTCATTATAATCCCAGCATGCTGAAAACCTGGACCTATTCATATGGCGACGTCAAATTAGATATTTTTGTGACTTCCTTTTCACTGCAAATTTTATAAATTCTTAAAAAAATTTTATAACAATTTAGAAGAGATCCTTGCGAAGCTTTATTTTAACTCAATATTTCAAATTATTGAAAAAATCTGTCGAACATTTTCAAACTAATACTTCAATGAATTTATTGAACGTAAAAAACTTACAGAGAAAACATTAATGATTCAAATAAGAAAAGTCAAATGCTTATAAATTTCATAAAGGAATTGAATTGGAGAAGTCAAATTTTTCTTTAATTGCACAATTACGATATGGTTTGTTATTCTCTTATGAAGTTATTTAATGAGGGCGTTAATAAAAGTTTTACTTTATAAATGCAAAAACAGTTAACAATATAATTTTGAAAGATATTTGAGCCTTTGATGAATCCAAAACAATCATGATATTACAATATACCGAAGTACCAAAAAAACAATAATAAAAATAAAATTATTAAGAGTATTAGTATCTCGTACTAGCTATTGAATTCGAAAGATACAACCGATATTAAAAAGAAAATATGAAAACCAATAATGAAGATCGAAATAAATGCTTACAAAACACGACTAAACAAATACATTAATTTAAATAGAGAAAAAAGGAAGTAACTATTTTAAATAGTTTTGAAAGATAACAAACTTTTTTCCTTAAAAATGTCTAGCATTTTTATCAATAATTTATTTACCTTTTTCAATTTATTCAAATTCATTAACATATAAAGCAACTTATAAATTCATCAAATAATACGGGCCCGGACGTTTCAGTGTGGGCCGTTTCAGTGTGGGCGACTTTAGGACCTCATAACTTTTTTCTTAGCCTATAAAAAATAAAAAATTTGCTATCTTTAGAAAGCTCTATATGTTTGGAAGCTATGAATAAGCAGAAGCTAATTAAAGATTAGACATTTCACTAAAAAGTTATAAAAAAATATTCTCAAAAATCTGACTTTTTCGCAATTAATAAATTATAACTTTTTAGTGAAATGTCTAATCTTTTAGCTTCTGCTTATTCATAGCTTCCAAACATATAGAGCTTTCTAATGATAGCAAAATTTTTATTTTTTATTGGCTAAGAAAAAAGTTATGAGGTCCTAAAGTCGCCCACACTGAAATGGCCCACACTGAAACGTCCCGGACCGCAAATAATAAGGTTAATAAACTAACCAAAACAATTTTGTTGAAACTCTGAAATGGCTAATGAAGATTTTAAATCCTAAATAAGTAGACACCTTCTTGCCTATGTATAATAAGAGGTGGCGTGGGTGCCTGGTTCGAGGACACGCGGCAACAAACTGCAAAGAGTTGGCAGAATTTCTAACTTCAGGGTGGGGGGAGTGGCTTTGATTTGGGAAGTACTGTAATGAATTGCGCATTTCTTCCCTATCTTTCCAGATTAGACTTGCCAAAAGTGGCTATGATGAAAAGATAGCTTTAGCATTGTACGCCCATAACCCATGGGTTATGGGACTTTGGCACCGTGATGTGCGCCAGTTGGCTGCTGATTTGGGCCAGTGACTCATTTCGGCAACACTAAAAAAAATAAATTTTTTGAATTTCAATAAAGTCAAAATTTTAACTGTTTTCACAAAAAAGGCACCTTTAAAAAATTTATCCACTATCAAAAAGGTTAACTCCTAAAAATCTATTTTTCCAAATTTTAATGGCAAATATTTTCATGTTTTTAGCAAATATTTCGGCATTTTTCTTTTTTTAGCAAATATTTTGGCTTTTTTTAGTAAATATTTTATGAAATATTATGGAGTTTTTTAGCAGATATAAATCCGAGCTCTACTCATTAGTCTTTCTCAACGTTAGGATAGCAACACCATAAAAGGTTTTAATAGGTACTAAAGTAGTTGCCAAAAAAGTGTAAAATAGGTGCTAAAAACCCACAAAAATGCCAAAATAGGTGCAAAGTAGGTGATAAAAATTGGAGAAAGCAAGTGTATTTACGCAAAAAATACTATTTAAGCTCATTTTATGCCATTTAAATCAAAAATTTTCTGAATTTAATAAAAAAATATAATCTTTTAAATTTTAATGAGACAAAAATTGATTTTTTTAATCGATTTTTTAGAGGTGCATTAAAAAAAAATTAGAAAGTAGATTCTTAGGGTGCATTTTCAGAGTTTATTGCATTTCTGCTATGAAATTACTGAAAAAATGCCAAAATAGGTGCTAAAAACTCAAAAATGCCAAAATAGGTGCTTTCACCGAAAATCCAGTTTTAGGTTATTTTAGGTGCTAAAAAGTAGTCGCTCCAAATCGAAAATCGTTGGGTGAAAATGCTATTTTTGGGCTTCTCTCATCTTAACAAAGCCGCAGGATGAGATCCCTACCGCCATACTCAATATTCAGTAGCATAACCCGAAATAACAAAAAAAAAATTTATTAATATAAACATCAGTGATAAGTGCCATTAAATTCATCTGATCAGTGTTTTGGTGTGGTCATTCATCGCTTTTCTACAACGCAAAGGATCTTGCGTATTTAAAAATCGGCCCAAAATTCGCCTCAATTTTGTCTCCAGGCCAAAATAACGACACACACGGGAACAGCAGTTGATCAGCCGAAACAACAACGAACAATTCGTCAGTGTCTATACAAAAAATAGGAATTCGAAAATTAGAACAAAGTCCGACTTTTTCGGCCAAAACCCGGATCCACAAAAACAGCAAGTCGAAAAATTCATCGAAAAACGGGATATCCCGGGTTTGACCATTTGTCGAACCTTTTCCTTAATGTTAATACCTATGCATATTCTTACCATATTTACAATTTTTGAGTCCCCAGGGGACTCTAATTACTAGGGATGCCAAAAAAGGCACCAAAATAGACATTAAAAATTTTCAAACACGAATTTTTTCAAGAAACCCGAAAGACAAAAACCTGAAAACCGAAGTTTTAGCCGAGTCACTAGTACATACCCCTACCCCCGGATAGTTGCCTACCGAATGGCCGCTGGAAATCACTAAATTATACCTAAGCGCTTCCCGTTCAGTGTGTAGGCAATTTGGCGCGTTGCCAAATTCAGGCCACAGCCGACAATGTCGCCGGCATCAAATGTGGGCTTTGTTTCAGAATTGCCACAATTTTTCAATTCGTCGCCAATTGTGTGACCCAAAAATGTGCCGTTGTCCTCATAGGCGTAGGTGCCCTTGTAGTGGCCAACACAGTTGTGCAACGGCATTTGCTTGGTGGCCAACCCGATGAACATGCCAATGCTAAAGAAGGGACCAAATATTTTCAAAAAGGCGAAATGGAAAATGTGCCGAAACCTTAGTTCCTATATTAAAGTCCCCCCCCCCAATTAAGACCCCCCGTTCTCGATGGGGTTGAAATTGGTAATTTGGTCCGCACTTCTCTTTATGTTTTGCGCTAATTCGGGCCCTCGTTTTGGACCCCTAAGTCAGGCCGTATTTTATTAAACCATGATTTTTTATCTTAAATAATTCATAAAATTTTTGGGCCGAAACGACCCGACCCCACTTAAGCTCTTTGGTCTTAATTTGTTCTTATTTTGGGGATTTCAAATTAAAACTCCGATTTTTGGCTTCAAAAGTGAAAATAATACGTGAAAAAAGGACTAAATTATTTTGGACCCCAAATTCTTATTTTTGACCTTTGATGTTCTTGTTTTGAAAAATTTCGATGGCACCCCTGGTTTACAGGCATTGCCGGGAAAAAACTTTGGAAAACTTTCGTGTAATTCTTGACCCTCGTGAATTCTCGCGTTTTGAGATTTGACCTATCGCAAAAATTTTTTTCTGTTTTTTCTGCAATTAACAAACTCGAAATGTTTGTTCACGATCTTCACTTCATAGTAGAACGACCCGTACTTATAGACAGGCATTGACTGCTTGGCAAGCACAGAACAAATGCCTGAAAATTGTAAGTCTGTAATATTTTAAACAATTTTATTGAACATTTGCAGTTAGTAAGCATATCGATGCCACGGAGCCTCCCCAATTATTAATTGGATTCAACATCTGCCAATGGATTGTTTATAGTTTTGACGGGTCAAGCCCTAACCCTTAAGGGGTATGCTGTCCCCGCCCCCCTGTATCACACCTTTAAATGAGCGCCGCTTCGATTAGCGCCAATTTTGTTCGAATCGGTCGAGATAAAGAAGGTTACGATTTTACCAGCATTTGAACATTCTTACATTTTTGATTGTTCGACTTCCGGAAAATTCTGCCATCGAATGTTCGCGTTAATCATTCGGGCTTTTTCGACCTTCGAACTGGTGGTCTTACACTCGGGGGGAGGAGGCGGCATGGAAAACCAAGTGCATAAATGGCAAATAGGTGTATGGTTTTTCGTGGACCAAGTTTCCAAATGTTTGGGAACCAAGTCAAGATCGGCTCATAAGCATATTTTTTACACAATATCCACAACTTACCACTACTAATTCCATTATGCTTGACCACCACACTTTTGCGTGCCGGTTTTATGTATTTGTAATCATTTTTCTTGGCACTGCCCCCAGGCGCAGGTTCCGAGTCGGCAATTGACAACTCATTGTGGCAGGCTGAACTATCCCAACAATTGCCATACGGATTTGTATATTGTGCATAATTCCCTCCATGGTACTGTTTGACAGTTTTTTCCAACTCTGATAAATGTGGATAAATAAAAATTCAGGAGGTATGTATCCAAGCTGATCGGCTGGATAATAGCGTATTTGCTATAAGAGAGCTATCGAGGCTAATTTTCAGTTTCATCCAGTGTTGGTGGGGGGGGGGGGGGGTTCGTTTTTTGACCATATAAAATTGGGTAAAAAGGAGGGATTTTTCAATCATTTTAAAAATCAAAAAATTTTTCATTTCAAAAAATTCTCTATTTCTCAGAATATATCAAAAATTTATTTTATTTTTTAATCAGATTGTGACACATTTTCAAACCTAAGAGGGGCTCTATTTAAGGGAGGGGCGGAGGTCTTAATTACAAGGGGAGGGGTTCAAAAATATGAAATACGGTCAAATTATGCCACCTTTCTGTCGCGCATCCAACGCAACAATTGTGTTCTGCAGTGCGTCAATTTTGTGGTCCATTTTGGCTTCAAGTTGGGAAAAATGATGTTCAATGATGCGTGTCACTGAATGGATAGACATTGAAAAAATCTCCATTTAAATTAGCAGATTAGGTGAAAAAATTGACATTTAAATTAGCAATTTAAGCCATTCATTCGTTTAATTTGGCGTTATGGCAAGGCTTGTGGGGTCAGAGCTTTTTTTTTTTTTAAATCCGAACTTATAAAGAAATTTCGACCAGGGATGTTATGGACGACTTAGAGGGGGGGAGGGAGGAGGGGAAGCTTTTTTAACCATTTTTTCAAAAATTGTACCAAAAATTTAAGATTTTTGATCGGTTTTCAGTCAAAAAATTCTCTTCAATTTTCAGTTTTGAATCCATCCCTCCCTGGTTGGTAGAGTCAGGCCCGTAACCAGGGGGGGGGATGGGGGGAATTCCCCCCCCCCCGAAATCGAAAAAAATGGGAAAAATTTGCATTTTCCCCAGCAAAAGGAAAAATTTTTTTCCGATTCCCCCCCCCCCGAAACCAAAAATTTGAAAAAATTTGTCGATTCCCCCCCCCCCCGAAAATTTTTTTCCGATTCCCCCCCCCC
>JAKKIK010000959.1:0-20952 GCA_024500135.1 Heterodera carotae | reverse complement strand
TGGTAAGAATTGTCCATCCGTGGTAAGAATTGTCCATCCGTGGTAAGAATTGTCCATCCGTGGTAAGAATTGTCCATCCGTGGTAAGAATTGTCCGCCCGCTTGTCCTTAAAACTTCTTTTAAAAAACTGAAATTTAATAATTAATTGCGGAGGAACTCATCGCTTTTTTTGATTGTTTACACTTGTTTTACATTAAACTTTTCTCTCTGCCATTTGAACAAAAGCCTATTACAAAACTTGTCCAATTTGTGCACTTACAAAATAACCCCGCGAGGGTTGGCCCTTTTTTTGTCGGGGAAATTGCCCGAGGGAAAATAAACGAATGCAAATATTTGATCATTCGACATACATATTGTAATTGCAGCATTCAAAAACAATCATTTTCGTATGCATTGTTTGGTTTGGCCCATTTAGGGAAAAAATTTGATAAAATTTTTATTCCTCTGCTTATGGCAATACTTTTAAATTTATTTGATGATATATATCACTGCTTGTCACCAAATGGCTAGTGATTACAAACTTTAATAATTTCGATTATCGGCACATTTTCAATCAAATCATCGGATGCCTCAAGCAGTTTGATCAATCCGATCACCCCGTCCAGCAAAGAGCACTCGCATCCTGGTTTGTCGTCGTCTCTCTGCAACAGCTTTTCTCCATGATCATCCCCCCCCCCCCCTCCGCTTCTCCCCCATCCATCATCCTCCGTCCAATTAACGACTTATGATCTCTTCTTCTGCCCCCATCCAATCCTCACATTATGTCCATCCTCGGCTTCATCTCTCCACATCCAATCCCCCGCTGGGGCACATAGTTCTAATCACTTTTGGGAGGGATAAATGCGCATGGTTTGTGCGGATTTGCGATATCCCCCCCCCCCCCCTCCCCTCCCCTCCCTTAACCCTTACGCTCGCTTCCATTCGCCGTCGCTTTCTCTGCAAGTTGTTTGATGTTGTTGGTGATGTGGATGAGTGCGTTCTTTTGCTTATGATTCACTTTCCCACACTTTTAAACCGCTAATTCAATTGGTAAAATGGCGGATTTTGATTTTTGGAACAATTTAAATGTTATAAGCCAAAATTCAATGAATTGGGAGTGATCTGTCGAATAATTGTAATTACCTGCGCGCGGACGACGATCAGCAAAAAACAAAAGCGAAAAATGATCGGCTGATCGGTGAGTGCTAATCAGTGAACGCAACAAATTGCCGGTAAAAACTGCTGCTGCTGCTGGCTTATTAATCGGGCAGCAGAGGCCATAAAGGAGAAAAAGGCTAATTTGGGTACCAAATCAGCCAAATTGCGGCAAAAAGCGGACGAATATAAATGAATGATTAAAAGCCCCGAGGAGTCAGTCCCCAAATCAGTCAACCGCCCCCATTTGACTGTTTTTAATGGCTTACTTTTGCAATGTATTCGCTGTTTTTATGATATTATTTATATCCCTTCCAAAGTTTACCTCCCAAAACCCGTCTGTTGTAACTTTAGGAAAATATTGCTTCAAAATTGGAATGTTGGCATTTAAAATATTATACTGCATAGTTTTTGGAGTAATAAATATTAATTAATTAGAGAATTAATTAATTAATTCTTGTATTTGGAGAGTCTGAAAAAGCAGTTGGGTGAGAAAATTAGCTGTGCGAGATTTTCCCCGAGGCAATTGCTTGGAAAAGGAATTAAGCCGCGCTGAGCGATGACCACAATGCTTCATCGTTCTTGACACCCGTTTTTTGGGGGACTTTACCCAAAGCATTTCCCAAAGTACGCATCCATCCATCACACACAAAGCGGACCCCCAAAAATGCCCATAATTGTATCCGCCACATCATCTTCCCCTCTCTTTTCCCCTCCCCCTCTTCTCCCCTCCTCCTCCCCCCCTCTCCCTCCCTCCCCCTTCCCCTCCGCGCATCGCTTTTGTCATTTCTCTGTTAGCCGACCTCCCTTTTTCTTTTCTGATCATCCAAACTCGAAACCGATAGGCTGCATAATTTGTCCATTCCCTCTCTCTTTTCATTTGCATTAAATTGTTTCTGCTTTGTCCATACAATTTGTCCCTTTTGTCTGTCCCCCTTCAGAATGGCGCCTTTATCGTCCGTTTGGGCTTTCAAAGAATGGCGCCCCGTCGTCATTTCTTTCCTGTGGCTGTTCACCATTTTGTCCAGCAAATGGACAACAAATGCCGTGCCGTTGCCTTTGTCCAAATTGTTGCCGCCATTTGATAACGGTTAGGCCCAAAAGTTCTCATTCATATTTATTTATTTATTTATTTATTTTTGTTCAGGCTGTTTGGTCACTTTTGAGGTCACGCCCGAGTGGCAAGTGGGCGAATTGTTGCCGCAGATAAATCTCGCCAAAACGACAAATGTGCGCAGGTGGTCATTTGTGATTTGAGAAAATTTATTGGGTACCGACTGAGTCATAAAAATTCATTATTAATAAACAATTATTGTTAAAAAGAATCGGCATAGATTCTGTTTATTTTCATTCTAAATTTGGGTAGGTCAACCGCTAGGTACTCCCAAAGGTATCGATTTTGGACCGGCAAATCGGTCTAAACCGGCAAAGTACCGGTAATGAAACCGGGAAAGTACCGGTAGAAAACCCAACAAAACCGGGAAAGTACCGGTAGAAAACCCAACGAAACCGGGAAAGTACCGGTAGAAAACCCAACGAAACCTGGAAAGTACCGGTAGAAAACCCAACGAAACCGGGAAAGTACCGGCCGCTCTATTTCTTATCACAGACAATTTCATTTCTCATCCCTTCCGCTGTTTAAGTTTGAATGAATGTGCTTTTGTGTGCTACCAAAACTTCTGTTCTGCCGCAATTTTCGAGTTGGGCTCCCCGTCGCGGTGTCACCTTCAAATTGAGCGGAGAGAGTTCTGCAATCGGCGCCTGCAGCGACATTATTCTTTCCGAAGCGTGCCCCGGGCAATTATCAGCTGCGTGCGATGCAGTGAGTGGCAAAAAGAGGGCGGGGAGGGGGGAGGGGGGGATTTGATATAGCGCTTTGGGGGGATTAGGATTTTGGTCCGGAAAATAATTATGACGAAATTCAGCATCAAACAAGCCGGTGACCATCTCACATGATGCCGAATATAAGCTGGACCCAACCAGCCCATTGCCTCCGACCACCTTTTTGCCTCCGGCAACTTTTGCTCAAACATTTTTGCCGACTCCGTCCTCAACTCCCGCGCCGCCTCCGCCTCCAACGCCGCCCCCACAAAGTCCGCCTCCGGCGGTGCCTCCGCAAACCCCGCCCCCACCACCACAAACTTTGCCCCCGCCCACGGCGAGGCCACCGATTTTCACTTCGTTTGCTCCATTGCCTGAGGCAACAACCACTTTTTTGGTACTTCCACCATCACAAGCGCCTCAACAAGTGGCTGATTTGGCACCAAAAAGTGACAATGTGCCGCCACTTTCGGGTGGCCAAATAACAGACGGAGCTGCCGAAGTTGATGCTGAGACACAAATCAGAGAGTTGGAACGAAGACTTGAAGAATTGAAGAAAAGAGAAAAGGGCGTGAGAGTGGCAGAAATAGTGGACGATATAACAAAGGTAGAGGAGAAAAAGGAAGAGGTGGAAGAAGAGAATCGAGCAGAGGAGATGAAGAAGAAACGGAAGAAGGGGAAGAAAGGAGAAAGAACAAAGAAGGAAAAGGAGGCAGCACAAAGAAAAGAGGAGGAAGAAAAAGAAGAGAGAAAAGAAACAGAGCGGAAAAGAGAGGGGGAGACAAAGGCACAAAAGGAAAGCATTAGAGAAGGGAAACCGGAAAAGGAGGCGCAGAAAAGAGGAGAAGAGAAAGTAGAAAGAAACGAGGAAAGAGAAAAGCAAGAGAGAAGGAAAGGAGAAGACTCAAAAGAAGAACTTGGAAGAAAGGAAGACGAAGAGAGAACGAAGAAAACAAAGAAGAATAACATAGAAAAAGAAGCAGAAAGGAAAGAAGGAAACACAGAAAAGGACAGAGATGAGGGAGAACGTAAAAAGGGAAGGAAAACGGAAAAGAACAGGGGAAAGGGAGAAGAAGAGCGTGTAAATGAAGCGAAAAAGAAGGAAGAGAGTGAGACGGAAAGAGAAGAATTGACGAAAAGAAACTTGGGAAAAGTAACATTAGAAGCACTGAAGAAGGAAGGACGAAAGTGGAGTACAAGCAGTGGAAAAGAAGATAATGAGAGCATCAAAAAAGGAGAGACCGGCAAAAAGGAGGAGGACAATAAAGAAGGTGAAACGGAAAGAGACGAAGAGAAAAAAGACACTACTACCACCGAGGAAGATAATAAGAAAGCACCCGATGTAACGAAAGAAAAGAAAAAGAGTGGGAAGACGAAGGAAGAGCAGACAGAAAAAGGGAAAAAGAAAGAGGAAGTGGAAAGAGTTGAAAAGATGGAGGAAATAAACATGGAAGAAAAGGATAAAGAGGAAGAGGAGAAGGCAGAGAAGGGAAAGGAAGAAAAACCCGGCAAAAAGAAAGGACGAGCAGGGAAAAAGAAATGCGAACATTCCAAAGAGCATGAGCATGAGAATGACAAAGAAGAGGAAAAGGAAGGAAAATCCGATGAAGAAACAAAGAATAGACAGGGAAAGAAAGTAGCGAAAGAGCACCAAAAACAAAGGGAAAGAGAAGATACGAAAGATGGAGAGAGCGAAGGAGGGACTAAGCAGAACCAAGAGAGCAAAGATGGAGAGAGCGAAGGAGGGACTAAGCAGAACCAAGAGAGCAAAGGCAAGAGAGCGGAACCTTCTGCTGAAGAAGCGACTAACCATGGCACAAACGCCGTCGAAGGCGGCGGAGAGCCAAAAGATCCGGCACAATCTCTTTACACGGAAGGACAGACAAAGCCGGCGATTTCTGCCGCGCCTGCCGGAGGTGCCGGATATGCGGCGCCATCAAACGCGTCACTTCCGCCTGTCGTTGCGCCACCACCGTCCGATCACCCATCTTCGCCGAAGGATCAGGCACAATCACTTTACCAAGAAGCACAGGCGAAGCCGGCAGCGCCTGCCGGAGGTGCCGAAGTATCGGCTTCAAATGCATCACTTCCGCCTGTCGTTCCGCCCCCACCACCGAAAGACCAGGCACAATCACTTTACGAAGAATCACCGAAGAAGCCGGCGAATTTAGCAGCGCCTGCCGGAGATGCCGGATATGCGGTATCAAACGCGTCACTGCCACCTGTCATTCCACCGCCTCCACCACCGCCTGACCATGCGCCACAGCAAGATAAAGGTGAAATGCAGGGCGGCGCCGGATACGGCAATGCCGTCCCAGCGGAGGGCGCAAAGCCATCGGAAAGAGAAAAAACGCCGGACGAACAGCTAACGGATGTGTTGAAGGAGGGAAAAAAGAAGGGATTGGTCATCGACAAACGGGAAAAGGAAGAAGAAGGAACGAGGAAAAAGAAGAAAAAGCAGTCGGATGAGGAAGAAGAAGGGAAAGAGGAGGAGGAGGGAAAGAAAGAGGAAAAGAAGAGTGGAAGCGAAGACATGGAAGCACCAAGTTCATCCGGAGAAGCTCAAATAGCGGAAAAGGAAGGGGAAGAAAGGAAGTCAGAAAAAAATAGCAAATTAGGGAAAGAAAGGAGTGAAAAGGAGTGTGAAAAGAAGGAAGGAACCGAGAAAAAGGGAGAGAATGGAGAACAAACATTGGAAGAGGAAGCGAAGAAAGAGGGAAAAGTGGAGGAAATAAAAAGGAAGAAAACCGAGAAAAAGGGCAAAAAAGAGAGAATTCATGATGAAGTGAAGACGACGAAAGAAGAGAAGAAAAAGGGAAGCGAAAGATGGAAGTTTATGGCGAAGAGTGGAGAAAAAGAAGAGACAAATGCAGAAAATGAAGCGGAGAAGGAAGAGAAAAAAGTAAAGGAGGGTAAAAGTGAGAAAAGGAGAGAGTTGGAAGAAGCAACAACAGAAGAAAGGAAAGGAAAAGACGAAGAAAAGAATGATGATTTGGAAAAAGGGAAGAAAGAGGCCGATGGAAAGAAAGGCCCTGAGAAGGAGAAGGAAGATAAAGAGGGAAAGGAGGGGAAAAAGAAAGAGGAGAAAGAAGAGACTGTGAAGAATGACAACGAAAAGGGAGGAAGATCAAAGGCAGAAAAGATCAGAAAGGACCAAAAAGAAGAAAATGTGAAGAAAGCGAGGGAATCAGCAACAGAAAAGAAACAGGAAAAGGAAGAGAAAGTAAAGGAAAGAAAGGACGAGAAAGAAAGTGATAAGAAAATAAAGAAAAGTAATGAAGGAAGAGACGAGACAAAAAAGAAAGATGGGCCCCAGGAGACGGGAAAGAAGGAGAAGAAAGACAAAGAAGAGCAGGAACAAAGCGCTGAGATAAGAATAAAAGAGAAGAAGGACGGCGAGCGAAAGAGAGAGTCGAAGGCAAAGAAGGAAGCGAAAAAGAAAGAGGGAGGAGACAAGGAAGAGAATAAGGAGGAGGGAACGATAAACAAGGAAAAAGAGGTGGAAAAGGAAAAAGCTGAAGAGAACAAAAGAGAATCTGAGCCGGAAGTGAAAGAAGAAGAGGGAAAAGTGAAAGGAAAAACAAAATCAGCAAAGGAGGAGGAGAAGGAAGTGGCCAAGGAAAAAATAGAAAGAAAAGAATTAAGAGAAGAAAAGAAAAAAGTGAATAAAGGAGGACAGGAGGAAAGGAAGGAAGAGAATCAAATCCCTGAGAAGAATGAGAAGGAAAAAAGTAAAAAGGAACAGACAGAAAAATGTGATGAAAAGGATGAGAAAGAGAGTGGGCGGATGACGGGAAAAGAGCAAAGGACGAAAGATGAAAAGAAGTTGGCACTAGGAGGAGAGACCGCACAAAAAGGAGAGACCACAGAAAGAGAGAGAACTGTTCTGACGGAGTCGGGAACAGCAGAAGACGAACAGAAGCAGCAACAGCAAAGCGAACAGAGAAAGAATGAAACGAAGAAGGAAGTGCCAATGGACACAAGCGGAAAAGCGGAACGCATTTCGGAGACATCTTCAGAGGAAGAAGCCGCTTCATCTTCGAGAAGCGCCGCCATCGGAGGAATGCCCGAAAAAGGTGAAATTCGAACCAAAAAGGATGAGGAACAGAATGAGAGCAGCCTAGGGCAAAAGAAGGCGGAAGAGGAAAGGGATGAAAAAGCTGAGGGCGTTGGGACAGAAAAGGAGGCGGCAAAACGGACGATTGGAGAAGCAAAGGCGGAGAAAGCCGGCACCGATCAGAAAGATACAGACAGGAAGAAGCATTTGGACAAGAAGAAAGGAGCTAATTTGGTCATGGATGAGTTGGAGAGATGGAAGAATGAACATGGCTTCATCTCTGACGAGGAAGAGAAGAGGGAAGAGAAGGAAGAGTTGAAGCGGAAGGAGATGGAAGAGCCGAAAGAGAAGCCCATGAAGGAGATAAAGAAGACGGAAACAATCGAAGGCGGCGGCGGGAAGAAGTTGGATGAGGACGGGAAGAAATTGGATGAGGACGGGAAGAAGTTGGATGGGGACATTAAACAGGCTAAGGAAGAACACCAAAAAGAGAATGAGGAGGACGAAGGAAAAGGAAAAGCAAAAGCAAAAAAGGAAGAAGCCGAAAACTCAAGCATTTTGGCGGGACAAAAGCAAATGGAAGAGAACAAGGAGAAGAAGAAGGACAATGACTCTTTGCAGAAGGACGCGCTTAATGTGAAAAAGCAAGAGGAGGAGCAGGAGAAGAAGAAGTTGAAGCAGGAACAACGGGAGATGGACAATGAGAAGGAACAGAAGAGAGAAAAGGAGGAAGAAGCCAAGGGCAATGAGGAAGGACGGAAGAAAGAGGAGGATGAAGAGACGAAACGCAATGTAGAGGAACGGAAGAGAGAAAAGGAGGAAGAAGCCAAGGGCAATGAGGAAGGACGGAAGAAAGAGGAGGATGAAGAGACGAAACGCAATGTAGAGGAACGGAAGAGAGAAAAGGAGGAAGAAGCCAAGGGCAATGAGGAAGGACGGAAGACAGAGCAAAAGAAAGATGAGGGGAAGAAAGAGACCAAAGGCATTGAGGAAGGACGGAAGAAAGAGCAAATGATGGAGATCAAAAATGGAGAGATTTCATTGATGAGTGAGGAGGAAGAGGAAAAGCAGACGACGAAAAAAACAGAACAATTGAAAGAAAAAATGAAAGAATTGCCGGATGGAAAAGAGAAAAAGACTCAAAAGTTGCCCGACAAAAAGACGAAGAAAGCATCGGAAGAAGAACCGGACAAGTTGAAAGCGGGAGGATTACCAAATGTGGCAAAGATATCCGATGAATCGTCGGAAGAAAAGCCGAAACTGCAAAATCCCGAAGAAAAGGTGGAAGGATTACCGGAGGAGGCAAAGATATCCGATGAATCGTCGGAAGAAAAGCCAAAACGGCAAAATCCCGAAGAAAAGGTGGAAGGATTACCGGAGGAGGCAAAGATATCCGATGAATCGTCGGAAGAAAAGCCAAAACGGCAAAATCCGGAAGAAAAGCTGAAACTGCAAAATCCAGAAGAAAAGCCAAAACGGCAAAATCCGGAAGAAAAGCCGAAATTGCAAAATCCGGAAGAAAAAGCGGAAGGATTACCGGGGTTGGCAAAGATAACCGATGAATCGTCGGAAGAAAAGCCGAAACGACAAAATCCGGAAGAAAAGCCGAAACTGCAAAACCCGGAAGAAAAGCTAAAACGGCAAAATCCGAAAGAAAAGCCGAAATTGCAAAATCCGGAAGAAAAAGCGGAAGGATTACCGGAGGTGGCAAAAATATCCGATGAATCGTCGGAAGAAAAGCCAAAACGGCAAAAGCCAGAAAAAACATCCAAAGTGAAGACAAAAAGAGGAGAAATTGAAATTGAAAGAGAGAAAATGCCACATAATAAGAAACAGTCGGAGACGATAACATCGGCGGAAGAAACATCGTCGGATGAAGAGAATAAAACGGAAGGCAAAGGGAAGAGAATTGAATCGGATAAGGGCCACAGACAGTCGCGCAATGCACTGACAGAAGAAACGGACGATATTGGCGGTGCCAACAATCCCCTGGAGGAAAGTGCCAATGCATTCCGTGGAAGAGCACACGGAGTGCCAATTGGGACGGGTGTCGAGCCGGTGCTGGGCGCCGCAAAACTGACAACAACGGCCGATGCTGTCCATACGGTGGGAGAAGAACTGACCAAAAATGGGAGGCCATTGCTGCGGGCGGTGCCTTCGACCATCAAAATCCAAAACGGCAAGTCATTCATTCATTGGCACAGGGATATGGACAAATCAGAATGTGCCAAGTCGGACAAAGTCCGATTTTGATTAAATGTCCGCTCCGAATTATGGCCAAAAATGCGATTACGATTCGGCAAATCCTTGCTGATGGACAGCATTGAATTGCCATACTTTCAGGCTGTTTCATCACTTTCCAAGCTGAAGCGCTTGACAAACGGCCGACTCAATTCACCGCGCCGTTTGAATTGGATTTGGAAGTTGAGTCGGTCGAAGAGTGTGCCGTCCGCTGCTATCAGGTTAGCTAGCTGCAGGTGTCACTCCGCCGGGCCCTTTCCCGCTTATCATTTATCCCAACAAGATTATCCTAATCCCAATAGGACGGATGTACGGGTGCTTTGTACAGTGCTCAGAACAAAAGTTGCATTTTGGGATATGAGGACAAACATCACTGCTCACCGGGGCCCATCATCAGTCGATTTCGGCATTTGGCACCTTTGAGAAATGTCACTCCGTTATGGATTCATTGTGTCAATTGTCGTAAGTTTTTTGAAAATAGACGAAGGGCAAAAGAATTATCCATCCCAAAACAAAAATGTCGAAAATGCAAAATTTACGAATTCATTGTCAGGCCCCGAGGTGAACCGCGAAACGGGCGAATTGGAACAAAAGAAAAAGGGCACTGCCGGTGGAGTTGGCCCGTCCAGCTTCGGCCCGGTCCAATCAGTCCCACAGCCGAACCCGGGCCCTGTACAGCAGCAGACAGCACCCGCTCAACAAGGTGAATGTCAGTTTGAATCAGAAACATTTTTACAGTTCATTTCCGATTCGGTTTTGGACAAGACAATTCTGTCGATTCGGCATAATTGACATTTGACCGGCTAATTTTGATTGATTCAGCAAATGCCACCGTCTCTCCCACGGTTATCAGTTTGTCCTCTCCATCTTCGACTTCAACCCTCTCGCTTCCTTCTTCTTCTTCTTCGCCTTCTCTTCTCACTGAATCACTTCCGCCCAATTTGCAGCCAAATTTACTTGGCCAATTGCTGTCCACCTCTTCCGCTTCCCCCTCTTCCACCACTAACTCCTTTTCCGCCTCCGCTTCCCCCTCTTCCACCACCAACTCCTTTTCCGCCTCCTCTTCCGCCTCTTCCTCCACCTCCTCTTCCGCCTCCTCTTCCGCCATTCCTCCGGCACTTTCTTCGCCCGTTGTTTCCTTCAACGTTCAAACAACGCCATCCCCAACTGTGCCACCAAACACTGATCAGTCTCCGATCAGCGCGGGCAAAAGCATCACACCTTCAACCATCCGAGTTGACAATGGTTTTTCCATTTACAAAATAGGGATTCGTCGATTCAACATTTTATTATCCCTTCCAAAGGCTGCTTCATCACTTTCCAAGCTGAACCGCTTAGCCAACGGCCGGTCCATTTCAAGGCTCCGTTTGAGCTAAAATTGGACGTGGAATCGGTGGAAGTTTGTGCCATCCGATGCTTCCAAGTCTGTGCTTTTGATCTTCGTTTTCGAATTTGAATTACCAAAATGTCTTTAGGACGGCTGTACCAGTGCACTGTTCCACCGCGAGACGCGCAGCTGCGAATTGAGCTATGACGACAAACACTTTTGCTCAAATTCGCCGATCATTAGCAAATTCGCCCATTTGGCCCATCTTCGCGAGGTGAACCCATTGTGGCTTCATTGTGTGAATTGTCGGCCGGAAGTGAACAGAAAGACCGGACAATTGGACAGGACATTGGCCTGAGGGAATCGACCAATAATTGGACAAATGAATACCAATATTATTATAATAATAAAATAATGCCAAGGACATAAAAAATCCCCCGAGGGCCTTTTTTGTTATTTACTATTATTGTTGAAATATTATTTATAGTGTGATAAATCTCTGTTTTGGTCAATCACACCCTTTTCTCTCTCTCATCCCTTTAATTTAACACTTATTGCAATTAAATTACTAATAATAATCATTTTGCCCCCTCTCATTTTCGTCCGCCCTTTCGCTCCCCCAAATTCTTTTTTTCACTGTTATTTTCTATGGCCATATTAATTAATTGTGCCGTCGTAGTAATAATTATAATAAAAATGATCGATAAACAAAAAATGTTACGTTTTTATTTGCAAAGAAAAACGTTCAGAAATCAGCAGCAGTTCGAAAATCAATGATGATAGCAAATTTTGATTCTGCTCGGCTGTCAATTCCCCCGAGGCGACAGAAATTCGCCAAAAACAACGGCCTTGGCCTGCCTTCAATTTGAACGGAATGTTGTGGTTGTGCGGTGGTGCTGCCTCCCTTTACGCAACTCCGTCCCCGTTTCATCCCCCCCCCCGGCCCCGTTTTCTCCCTTTTGCCCCCCCCCGTCCCCCCACTGTTCCCTGCCGCCCCGTCTCTCACCGACCCCCTCCCCCCCCCCCCTTTCGCCCCCTCCCCGTCTCCGACCCCTTCCCCTCTCCCCCCGGCCCCGTCTTCTCCCTTTCGCCCCCGGTCCCCCCACTGCCCCCTCCCTCCCCCCTTTCCCCCCTGTTCCCCTGCCCCTTACCTCCAATGACGGACGTTTTTGAAGGAAGATGTGTTCTCCGCCCACCCCAACTTCATTAAAGGCGTCATTATATTCAGCCAGCAGTTCCCTCATTCTCCAAACTCCGTTTGATCACTCCCTGCCCCGCCCATTTCAATCAACAAAATTTTCGACTTTTTTTCGCTCATCCGACCTAAATAATTGAATTCTTTATCGTTCTACCACACAATTCTCGTCCCCCCCCCGCCTTCTCCCGAATTGTAGTCGGTCTAAAGACGACAGTTTTATTAACCCACCGACCGCCAAATTGACTCTCTTTTCGATTGCGCACCAAACAAAAACAAACAAACACAACTGACGGACGAACCAACGAAGTAATGTCCCAAAACAGCAGCAACGAGTTGAGGACGACGACGCCCACCGAAGACGAACGGACAACGACAGCCACCGAAAGTGACGCCGGACGCTCGTCGACATGCTCAAGCAGTGCAAATTCGGCGGACGGTGACAATCGCATCCGATTGGCGGTGTACAATTTGCACAAGGTGATCAGACAATGTTTTTGGGTGGGCTATGGTTCTGATCAGCAGCAGAGTGCGGGTTCGATTAATTACGGGCTGATTGATTGATTGATTGACTGATTGATCAGTTCACTTTGCTTAACAAAAGGTAAACATTTGGTCAAATAATACTTTTGCAGTTGCTTCAAAACAAAAAATCGGTCGAAAATTGAAGTAATCACAAAAGTTGGTTTTGAAAAAAGTCACTTTTCTTATTTTATCGCTAAAAGGGGATAAACCAAAGAACCGATTGATTTGCTTATACACACCAAATTTATTTGTTTATTTTTATTTTGTTTATTTTTTTTTTGTTTGTTTGTGCTTCCATTATGACATTTCCTTCTTACGTTAATCTTCTTCTTCTTCTGTCTTCGGCTGATTGGTGTCACTTTATATACTTTATATATATATTTTATTGTACATAAAAAGTGTAAAATGTTTTAAAATGTGTCCGCCGTTCTTTCGTTCTTTTCATCGTTCGCCACTTTACACATGCGCGAGGCCGCTGCTGATCTCCAAAAGTTGATCTTAGACCGTGTGGTACTGAAACGACGGAATGGGCGGGGAAATGGGGCCGAAGCAAATAATTCGTTGGCTGATCGAAGGTGCTTCTATTAGAGAGTGTGCTTCAAATGGAGGGGGGACGCCTATTTTTCGATTAACAAAATTTATTATCATTCTCTTTGAATCCATTGTTCTCTGATCAATTTCCAAATGTTAAGAAGTCCGATGGGAAAATTCAAATTTACTATGTGATTTTAACAAATTTCGATTCTTTGTTCGAATTTGTGTCCGATGTTTGGAATTGGATGTCGAATTTGAACAGCTAAACTTCCTAAAACGTTTTAAAAAATTGAAAATTTTCATTTACGAGCAGCATTTCATATAGGTAGGTAGTTGGACTTGTGAACTTAGAATTAAAAAATCTGGGTGCTAACTATATTAGAGAGGGTACTTCTATTTAGAGATAATATGGTAAATCGAAAAAGATAAAATATTTTTCAACCAACCAAATTTTGTAGCACATTCGCCTTTACCATGTCGGCGTTCTTGTCGGAGGCATTGAATTTCATTACGGCATCAAAATCGGCGTTTTCACTTGCGAACCGAAAAACAGCGGAAGGAATTTCCACGTGCGCCATTTCAATTTGTTCCGTTGGGGCATCGAATTTATGTGAGTTTTCAAATTTACCTATGCAAATTGGCAAATAAATAATGCCTTTTTGGGCGCTTCGATTTTTGACTCTCCAAAAATGCCTTTTATTTGTCAGGCGCCACGTGGACATCGTTTTGAAGAAGTACCCGCTGTACACGGACATGAACCAGCAGCAGCTGATTGGCGTCATGGAGGAGTTGCGGCCACATTACAAATGGGCTGATTACAATTTGCTTAACCACAATTGCATGGACGTAAATAATTTTTGCTGCCCAAAAAACTGTACAAAAAATGCCCCCTAAATTTGACAGTTTGCCATGGAATTTATTAGACGCATTTCGGCAGTGGATTTGTCTGCTGACAAATTCTTTTCTTGGACACAAGAAATTCGACAACCGCTCATTTTGGTGCCGATTAGGAAAATATGTGAAACTGAGGCATTCAAACGGACGGTCAAAGCAGTGAAGAGAAAGGGGAGAAAAGAGAAGGCAAAAGATGGAGAGACAGAGAAAGAAAGGAAGAAAGAGCGGAAAAGAGAACGCAAAGCAGAGAGGAGAGTGGAAAGGCAGAGAAAACGTGTGGCGAATGCCGAGGAGAGAGAGCAGCAGGCGGAAGAGAGAGCGGCAGAAGGCACAGACAAAGCGCCCGAGGGGTCAGAACTTATTAATTGGAATTTATAAGTCGGATCCGAAAAGAGCGGCAAAAATGATCACTTGGCCAATGATGCGTTTAATCAGTGGTCTCTCTGATCTATGGGATCTTTGGCCCCTTTGGTCAGTGATTTCTTTGGTCTATGGTCTTGGTATCTTTGATCATTGGCCTCTTTGGTCAGCGATCTCTCTGATCTATAATCTTAGTTTCTTCGATCGTGGGCCCTTTGATATGATCCTGGTGTCTTTGAGATAATTGGCCTCTTTGATCAGTGATCTCTCTGGTCTATGATCGTGGTTATCTTTGATCGTGCGTTGGCCCCTTTGGTCTGTGGTCTCTTTGATCAATGAACCCTTTTTGATCAGTGTAGAGAAGTGATCAATGTTATTTTACCATTTACTCTATGTCTTCCAAATTTGTTAAGGGACAAATGTTTTGCCCAGCAGCAACAGCAGCACATTTACCACCGCGGTGCTCTCGGCATGTACATCACCACCATCAAAATACTGCCAATGGATGAGGTGGACCATGACAAAGTAGACAAAGCGAAATAGACAAAGCGCTCGCCGACACAGTGTCCAAGAAAACGACAAAGTGTCGACAACAGATGATTTCATTTTCTTTTGCTTCCGATTCTTAACTATCATAATGTTATTGGCGTATTTTGTACAATTTCATTACAATAATTTTAATTAATTTGTTTGTTCGGCATTTTTAAGAGGAGGGGGGGGGGGGGGGGTGATAAGCATTGGAGACGGCGCGGGGGCGGATGCAAATTGTAAGGGGTGAGCCCTCATTTACAACTGAGGCCCCTACCCGGAACAGCCTCGGGCAGAGGTTTTTAGCCCCGGGAGGGTCCCAACACAAATTGGTTGATCAATGTAAAAAAAATGATTGGGACAAAATCCGCCCACTTTCCCAGGAACGGGTGGTGATTGGCTGGGGGATTACATAATTAGGGGGGGGTACAATTAAATGTTTGGTTACTGTCAAAGCTATTCACAACTTTTAAGTTGCCATTCATTTCCATTCTCTTTTCCTTTTTGGCGTCATTTTGTGCTGCTGGGGCGCCTTCACCAAATTGACAAATTGCTGAGAAATGAGCACAAAATTCAATTTGTCAACACCAAAACCCTTTTTCATGTCAAATGGCAGCGGACAATTCGCCGAATGTAAAAACATAAAAAAACGCCGAAAATGTGAGTGATTTGTTTGTTTTTTTATACGAAAAATGAAGAGTGATAGGATTTGAGAAGACATTATTTGGCCACAAATCAAATGATCATAGAAATGGTGAGAAACCGGGGCCGAGGAACTGAAAGGGGAGGGAAGGACGGCATTAAATTGTCACAGTCTCCAGAATTGGCATTAAATGAAACGAGAAAATGGCCATAGGAATGGGGGCAAATAACCAAATGCATCAATAATCATCACATTCATTCAAAGCTTTATCCACTCGACCGTAAGGGATTTTTGACTGTGGCAGTCAATCAGAAGCGGACAATTCCATCGATGTTCGGCTTAAATCGGATATTGTCCATCGATGTTCGGCTTAGAATCGGATATTGTCCATCGATGTTCGGCTTAGAATCGGATATTGTCCATCGATGTTCGGCTTAGAATCGGATATTGTCCATCGATGTTCGGCTTAGAATCGGATATTGTCCATCGATGTTTGACTGTCGTCCCCCGCGGCATTGGCACTGTCGTCGTCGCCCTCGTTGCTGCTGTGGCTGATCAGCTGCTGCTCTCGCTGTTGCTCATTTTTTATCTGCAGAAAGCGATCCTCGCCCAACGATTTTCGGAAATGGTCTTCAACTTAAAGCGATAAAAGCATTCATTCATGAAATGGATTTTTGGGGTGATAGTTCATTGGAATTTTAAAGAAATTTTGTTAAAGACAAATAGAACCTCCTCGAGGGGGTGTAGAAAAATAGAATAATCCCCCACGGGGGCGCTTTTTTCCACTCCAACCCTACCCCACTTCCGCCACTGTCCCTCCCCCCCCCCCCCTTCTCCAAATGTTCTCCCATTTTAGCCCATTTCGCTCTGCTCTCACCTTGTTTGACTTCATTGCTGGTGAACAGTTTACGGAAAACTGCCGTGTACACACTCTTCACCTGCTGTCGGCTCTTCGGCTGTGCCTTTTGCTGCAGCTGCTGCGGTTGTGATGTCCCCCTTCCCTCGGGCAAGTCGCGCCCGGCACCGCCATTTTGGGCATTTTGCCCTTCGGCGCTATCTTCATCCATAGGCTCTTCTTTCGTCTTCCCAGCACCGCTGGCCTCGGCCTCTGTCTCCACCGCACTTTCGCCAATGCAAAGTGCCGCTTCCTTTTTGGCAACCGCGGCCCTTGCGCCGCTCATTTGCAAATGCGAGCGTAGGGACGGCTGCCGACGAGGCCATTTGCCGCTGAATGTTCGCTAAAAGTGAATGCCATTGAAGAGACTGCCATTAGTTAATTGGAAGTCAGCCTTCACTGGTAGCAATTCAGCCTGACCTGGAAGTGTTCGTGCACATCCGCGTTGCCTTTGTACGAAACGGAGGAGGCCGAGCGGCGAATGTCGCAACTTTTGCGCCCTTTGGGCATGGACATTGGCGCCAAACCGCCGCCGGCACTGGCACTACTGCTGGTGACAAACAGCGGCGACTGCTGATTGGAGGACAAGTCCATTGGCATCGGTTCACCACCACCAGCAGTAGCGGTGGCGGCTTCCGTCTGTTTGGCTTTGTCGACGGCGGCATTGTTTTGCGTTGAATTTGCTGCCGTTGTCGTCGAAGCTGTCGTCGACGCCGTCGTTGAGGACGATCGGCAAATGCCGTCGCCGTTTGTTGACAGCAATGTTTGATGAGCAAATCGACAGAAATTGTCCAAATGGTCGCCATTTGCAATTTTGCCGTTGTTGTTGTTCAGCTGCTGAAGAGTGAGCAGAGACAGCTGAAAATATTGTGTCAATCATTGTTTAAACGGGCCACTTTTCTTCGGTGCCGTGCCGTTTTAGTCTCCCATTCCCCCCCCCCTTTGCCAAATGCTTATCAAATCACTGATAAACAATTTTTACTATTGAAAATGCCATGTTGTTTTAGTCTCCCGCTCCCGCTCCCCCCCCCCCCCTTGGCCAATTGCTTATCATGACAAACAATTTTTACACCGTGCCGTTTTTAGTTTCTTGTCCCCCCTGGCCATCATTTTTTTTCTATTCGTTCCGACCAGCTGCTGTTCCATATTGTTGTTCATTGTTTCTGCTCCACTTGTGAATTGTTGTGATTGATTAAATGTGCTGCTGAGAACGGACTGCGCCGGAGGCGCCGATATATTGGCAATTTTGGACTGATTGGCCACAGCAAATGCCTCCAGGGCGCGTTGGATCAGTTCAACCGAAAAGTGGGGGGTCTTTGATGCAACGGGTGCATACTGCTGTACAAAATGGAGATGATCTGTTGGGATGGACGCGTTGAGGAAATTACCTGGAAAAATATTCGAATATTTGCTGAAAATTCAAAAACAGGAAAACAATCGATAAATGGCTTCAAATTCCTTAGGGTTTCTAATCAGAATATTATCATGTACCTAATAGTTTCATTTCGCTCGTTTTTTTTGGTGCCATTTTATGGCAATTTACCATTTGACAGAGTCGTCGCTGTTGTGTTGCCGTTGTCCCCTGCACTACGAAAGGGCAATTCGTCGGCATTGACATTCGGCATGGACGAAGTTTGTCGGAGGCATTCAGCAAACGAACTTTGGAACACTTTTGTCATCAGTGGAAAGCCGTTTGGGTGGGACGACTGACTGATAATCGGATGGGGCTGGGAGAGAGTGGCCAATGATGCTTAATAGAAGAGAGGTCATCCCGATGATTTTAAGTGGACAAATCCAACACTAATGCAACCCGCAAACCGATGAGGTTGTTCATCAACGGATTGGCACTGAAAATGGATGTTGTCGGCTCAATTGAGGCAATTGTCGTTGAAATGGACGGAGAGGGCATTATTTGATGAGAGCTTTGATGATGATGCTGATGGTGGTGGTGGTGATGCAATTGCTGAGGCTGTGGCGGCACAATGACTGAGTGCGGCAGCATGGCGGAGGAGGCGGAGGCGGACGGCAATTGGAAGAGGGACGAGGCGGTCGAGACGGACGTGGCCGGCAACGGCGTCGAATTGTGACCGGTGGCGGAACCAGAATTACCGAACATTGGCACTGGAGGGACAGGCAGTGGATAATAGGAATGCTTAGATTCGAGAAAATAATACAAATACACACACAAAAAGAGTGGCGCTCGGGGTGAAGGAATGGGGCACAGCGATTCCCTCTCTCGAATGAATGGGGCACAGAGATTCCCCCTCCCCCAGTCAAGGAATGGGCACAGCAATTCCCCCCCTCTGCCCCCGGCGAAGGGATGGGGCACAGAGATTCCCCTCTCCCCCCGGCAAAGGGATGGGACACAGAGATTCCCCTCTCCCCCCGGCGAAGGGATGGGGCACAGAGATTCCCCCTCCCCCAGTCAAGGAATGGGCACAGCAATTCCCCCCCTCTCCCCCAGTCAAGGGATAGGCACAGCAATTCCCCCCCTCTGCCCCCGGCGAAGGGATGGGGCACAGAGATTCCCCTCTCCCCCCGGCGAAGGGATGGGGCACAGAGTTCCCCTCTCCCCCCGGCGAAGGGATGGGGCACAGAGATTCCCCCGGCGAAGGGATGGGGCACAGAGATTCCCTTCTCCCCCCGGCGAAGAGAGCACAGCGATTCCCTCCCCCTGTCCCACCGGCGAAGGGATTGGGACCGAGATTCCCCTCTCCCCCCGGCGTAGAGAGATGGGGCACAGCGTTCCCTCCTCCCTTCCTCCCCCCCCTATATTTCTTCCTTCCCCCGCCGCTCCCCCATCGTCCCCGAAGCAAAAAACATTAGTACGCCATTAACGAGATCCGTTAACGTGCACAGCATTTTTATAAAGACGAAATCAGCCATCGCTTAGTCGACCTAAGCGGATTTCGAGCGGCAGAAATACTCCCGTCGATAGAAGAGAAGGACGAGGTGGCGCCGATGGGGAAGGATGCCTGCCACGAGAAGTGGCAGATGACAGGGTGGCGCCGGAGGGGTGGTGGTAGGCGGAAGTGCGCGAGTAGGAGCTGCGGGAAATAGGGAGAGGATCATCCAAAAGAAACGGGGTGGGGATGGAATCCGAAGAATGCGCTGACTTCCCACCCATCTGTCCCCAGCACCCATTGGATGACAGTCAATGATAATGAATGAATGGGTGAATTAATGGGGGGGAAGGGGGGAAGAGGGGGGCATGAAAGGAAAGGGGGAGGGGGGAGGGAAGGGGGACTACATCCAATACTCTCCTCAAATTATCTCCGAGTTTATTTTTATGTTGGAAAATGGTCGTCCTAAAAAGGGCTTAAACCACAAAGAGAAAATGAAATGGATTTAAAATTCAAAAAGAACATTTGATCGGTTAGGAATTCATCATTTCCTCTTCCATCCAACTGCAATAAAATGTTCAGTGAATCGATCGTCCTCCTCCCGCCTCTGCTGGATCCTTCATCCCACCGCCCTCCCTCCCCCCTACCCCCCCCCCCCCTCCTTTACCCCCCCCCCCCATTTTGTCCCCCCTCCCCACTTCCCCACTACTCCATCCCCCCCCCGCCATTCTCCAACCTTCAGCAGCAGTTTTTGTGTGTTGGATGGGTGGCGAATGGCGAGAAGTGCGCCGACGACCTTTCGGACCCATTCAAATCGTCACCCGTTTTGTTCTGCCGCTGTCGTCCCCCCCCCCCTCCCCTCAGATCAAGGTGGGTCGGTCACCTCTAAATTTATCGGAATAACCGATCATGAACAGATGGACCGAGTCTTTTGAATGACACATTTATGGTCTAAGACAACCAAATGTATGTATAAGAGGAGCAGCAGTGCTGCGAAAAACGGAGTACGTAATTGAAAAGCTGCTGCGCTGGGAGTCGGAGAGGGAAAGGATTAGCCAAATGCCGAGAAGAGCAGCAAAAGAGTCGAATGAATTACAAAGGATGGCACCATTTTTGGATGAAGCCCCCTCTCCCCTCTCCGCAAAGTCGAAAAATACCAACGGCATCACTGTCTGAGGATGAGCAAAAAGAAGGGAAGGACATCAGTCAGAAGAGTCACGGAAGAATTCTCACTTTGCCATAAGGCAAATTCCCTTTTAAGTATCGAAAGGATGGAGAGAAAAGAGGGGGGGGGGGGGGAGGAACGAGGAACAAATACAGCTTCTAATGATGAGCAATCATTGCAAGGGTTGGTTGGGGTATTTATGTGCGATTCTGCGCGTCCCTTCACAACAAATGAAAGGGATAGGGGAGAATATGCTGAACAGCACAATGTCCAGAAAAAGGGAGCTCTGCTCCGGTGCGCGGAACTCCTTTGCCTGATCATCATCTATCCCAATCATCCGCCCCATTGATCGGAAGTGGTCGGGCGGGGAGGGAACGAGGAGAGTCAGCGAGGGTAGGCAGAGGGAGAGCGGAGAGGGAACGAGGAGAGGCAGCGGGAGGGCGGAGAAGGAGCAAGGGGAGATAGAGGGAGGAGGTGAGGTAGAGGGAGGAGGGGAGGGAGGGAGGGAGGTAGAGGGAAGCAGAGACGGGGAGGGAGGGAGAGGGAGCGAGAGAGGGAAGGCGGGGAGGAAGATGGAGCACAGGGAGGAAGGGAGGCGCAACAAACACACACCCAACAAAAAGGGGGGAGAGAATGGGACGAGGACGACGAACAAAAAGGGGGAGTGCGAGGAAGGAGGAGGTAATGGGGGGGGGGGGGGGGGGGGGACATCCCAAAGAACGGGAGGGGGGGGGAGGGGGGGGGGGGGGGGGGGGGTTTTTCCAGCCCCCCCCATCCTCCCATTCCCTCC
>JAKKIK010000958.1:0-20957 GCA_024500135.1 Heterodera carotae | reverse complement strand
TAGGTCATATTGGTGACCAACTACACTGAAACACCCGAGAAAACATGTTAGGTTATTGGAAATTTAAAAATTTTCTCGAAACGGGTAGCAAAAACACTTGTTGCATTTTTTTAAACGTTTCTGAACCCTAAATTTTTTTTAAATTTCTACTTTGGTGCCCAAACTTCCTGGTGCCCAAACTTCCTGGTGCCCAAACTTCCCGGTGCCCAAACTTCATGGCGCCTTCTGTGCATTTTATCAACGAATTATATTATCAAAAATTGGTTTTAAAAAGAATTGTAATAAAAATTGACTTAAATTATAAACATTCAGGCATTCTATTAGAAATAGCTCTGACCGACATACAGTGCTGGATATAATGTATGCTCAGAATTTACACAAAATACAAATTGAATCTTATTTTCAAATAGCATGGCCAAAAACAACTACATAATATATTGTAGGGAAAATAAAAAATGATAAAGGCAAATATTGCGTAGAAAAAAAAAATCAAACATAGAAAGAAAGACACCGCTCGCTGCAGTAACAATAGCAATTACAAAAATTATTTATTAATCTAAGATTATTGAAAATGCCAGCTATAATATTAACCAGCAGTCATACTCAGGAATATGCAGTTTTAAAATAAATCCTATAAAGGCAATCAATATATTAAAATGTAACCAGGAATATAATCAAATCGTGAAACATTCAGGAAAAGTTTTTTCTTAGAATGTAAACTAAATCTTGTTCGTTTTATCTTTTAAGTGTCAAAAAAACAAATCGTTAGTCGGCTATTTGTGGTACAAATAATTTTTGTAAATATTTATTCATAAAAACTTAATACATAGATAAAAATTTAAAAATCATATCAATAACCAAAGAGTTTAAAAAATATTTATGGACAAATAAAAAAAAATATTCATCAGTCACATTTCGCCAAAGGAGGGTAGTTAATTAATCGACACGGATTAGCTATTAATAAATAAAGATATAGACAAATTCCATGCATCTAAAAGGCGGCATCTCAATCATTGATAAGTTCCCTGCGATGTTTTCAAAGATATTTTACAATAAATTGATTTGAAAAATTAATAAAATTAAAGTGTATGACGATGTATTATTCTTAATGATACCAAAAAAATAACTTAAAAAATCTGGTATTGTATTATTTTAAGACAAGATATTGCACGTCTTAAAAGATTTCCCGTGGAAAAAGCACAAATTAAAATACCATTTTTCCATGTTATAGTGCTATAAAAATTTAATCTAGAATTAAAACCATTTTATTGTTAAAGCAAAAAAAAATAAGACTAAAAAAAGATTAAAAATTTATAACACAAATCTGTGTGCAAATAAATAAAAATATAAACAAAACTTAAATAATTGTAAGTGTACCGAAATGCTGCGATTGAAAAGGCAAATAAGAGGAAGGATAACAAGATGCAGAAAAAAAAAGTATAAAAATCGCCATGGCTTTCACCTGAATGCTACGAAAACCATGAAGCAGAAAGCTAACAGGGGTATTCAAGATGATGCAGAAAATAAAGCGTAAAAATTGCCATATCTATCATTTTATTCTCCAACAACATTTAGATAAATTTGCAGTCTAAAATTTAATCACGAAAATATTAAAACTAAAGGAAGATAAACCATTGGGTAGAAATGACAAAAAAAAGCTATTCAAATAAATAAAACAAAAATAAAATCGGTTTTGATAAAAACTTAGTAGAATAAAAATTTAATGTTTTCTTGTACGACCAAAATTATAAGTATTAAGAGAAAATTAAAATCTTTAGAATGAAGAAAAATTCATTTAACAATATTTTATCCAAACCGCACATAAATTTTTTACCAATTAACTACAGTTGGGCTAATCAACTTCGGAAGAAATCACTACGACGTATATCGACATGATGAATGCGCATTGGACTTTTTTCTACTTGGTGAAAGTTCCCTGTTGTTGTTGAAACCCAAATAAAATAAAACAAAAAAGTTAAAAATAAACCAACAATTACAAATTGCATGAGAATAAATAAAATTTTAATGAATAGTATTTTCCAAAAACTCGTACAATTTAACATGTTTATTCGTAACAGTGAATACAGTGAATAATTGTCAACGGGACATTTATAATTATGGTTATATTCGTTAGGAAAACTCAAATAACAAGAAAACAAACTAATAAACAAAACTAGTGTATTTACTATAAGAAATATCAAAAATAGCCCAAGAAAAAAACTGAATTAAAAAGATTATAAAAATTAATTTTTAATTATTTTGCAGGTAAAGAAATTTCTTTGTCAAAAATAAAACAATTTTTAATCAAGTGTGTGACACAAAAAACAGACAAATGCAATGGCTACAAATACTATACATATGAGTTTCGTTGTTTGAAAAAATAAAGTTACAATTCTTACTTATTGTAAATAAAATTCTGAGCTAAAATTCAGTATAAAACAATATTAATATTATAAATACCAAATTTTATTATAAAAATTCTATTATTAATTACAGCCTCAACGATAAAAATATTTAAGCAAGGACAAAGAAAAACATTCAGCGATATTAGTGAATAAGATCAGCTAAATCGAATCTTATTTATATTGAAAAAACAACAATTTTCAACTCTTATAAATTTTGTGCAAAATCTAATTTCTAGCATTGCGCCTGACGAGAAAAATATGTAATATTTAAAAAAAAAGAAAGCTCTTTTTCTGTTCACTCAAATTAAAATTTTGTAAACTAAACATTGCGCGCACAGCAAATTGAAAGGCAAAATTCAGCTTAGTCATTCTTTCTAAACATATAGAGCTACTAAAGGTGAGTCTCGCCTTATATAGAGGAATTAAAATTTTGAAACGAGCAAACCAAAATAATAAATTGTTATAATAAATTTATAAATTAAAAATAAAATAAATGCCAATCTAAAAAGTAAGAAAAAATAAATAAATAAATAAAATGCATTTTTATATAAAATTCAAAGGCGGTGGGTACAAAATGAGGACATTCGACTTTTCATTATGTGAAATTCGGAAATAATTATCGCTTATAATTTGACAGAAATATGTAATTTGTAGACACGGTCATTACAAAAAACAGCTAAAATGTATATATTTAACTCAAAATAAGAACAATTCGCACTTTAGAAAATTTAAAAAAAAAATCTCGAAATCAAACAATAACTAACATTCCTGATGCAAGAAATTTACCAAGGCGGTTTGTTTTGATGGTATAAATATGAAACGCTATAGAAGACGAAAAATTGAAATACAACAAACTATTTTTCGTAATTTTTAAAATTAAATTTTCACCTTAATTACGTAAATATATGACTTAAATTTAAAAAAGCATAAAACTAAAATAATTATTTTTATTAAAAAATTATTAAATGTATAATTCGATATACCACAATTCACCCATACACTAACGTGGTCGAAACTGCAAGAGGAGTGTTAACAACTGAATTGCATTGCCAAACTAATTTGTAACAACATCTCAATAATGAAAATTTTAAATTTTAATTGACTATAAAAAATACGTGTTTGGAATTTGTTATAGGCTTGGATTATACTAAAATAATAGTAAAAAACGAATTAAAAAATATAAAATCAACCAAGAAAATATAAGTAATATTCCAAAAACAGCAAAATTATACCAATCAATATTTCAAAATTAAAAAAAATAAAATGAAGAACAAAATGAGCATAATAAAAAGAATTAAAGCAATAAAATAAAAAAAAATAATTAAATTGTTTATTGAATCTTTAAAATTAAATATTCATCACAAACGTGGAGTTTTTTGAAAATGATAAATACGTAGGCGATCGTCATGAAACAAGATAGTTGTTAGAATAGGCATGAGACAGTGAAAACGAGTGATAAAACTCCGGGTTCTGCATAAAAAACATTTTTTGAAATAAGGCTATGTCGGATGCCGAGTAAATGTTTGAAATTATTATAGATACCGTTTTGATAAATGATCAATATTGTCTTGTTCTTACCCAACAATTGTACAGAAAAGATTAATGCTAGAAAATTTTCATTAGCTAATCTCCATAAGTCGCAATGGTTGTCCTCTTATTAGACAATTTGACGGATGGGTCATTGTTCGAGAGTTGAGGTCAATTATTTAATGTAATTGGTTTGTTTTTCTTACTCATATTTTGTGGCTTTTACTACAAGAAATAAGCCTAGCGTAACTGAGATATTGATTTTAACAAACTAAAAAAAGAATTAATGTGAAATATTGTAAATTTTTTTATATAAAGAGTGGAACAGCCGATTATTATAAATATTGCTTATAACATAAATTATAATTTTTACATTACTTAAACAGAAAATATGCTATACGCAATAGCGAAACTGCTAACTAGAGAAATTTAAAAATTAGAAAAAAATAATTGATTGAATACGTAATATATTATCTCAAAATATTTAAGATGTATTGGTTCCATCACAAAATATCGATGCTTAAAATATTAATTTAGTTCGCGATTTAGACAGAGTAAACAATGAAATTTTAAGGTAAAATTAACCTAAACTCATTTTTCGCCTCAATTCTAATTGTGCTAAATAAGTGTAACCACAAATAAAAATAAATAATATTTCTGTTTAATCAAATTAATAAAAATGCAATTCCGGGAATTGTCATATACAACAACATCATATTTATCGGAATGTTTATTCTATGAGGCTTGAAAACAAGGTCCATGGAAAAATCGCTATTTGATGGATCTTATGTAATGTAGTACGCGTTTAGATGCTACCAATTTTAATGAGTTAAATAGAAATGCTATTTATCAAAATTGAAACAAGCATTATTTAAACTCATAAACTACTAAATTTTTAATCAATTAATACCATTGCACTTGTGAAACAAAAACATTTTATTTAAATCGGCCATCATAAATTGAAGAGAATTAAAAATAAATAAGCATACAATATTTTCAAAATAAATCATTTATAAGATAAAACCACAGAATCTTGAAAATTTTTTTAAATTAACTCAAAAATAGCAAGTTTTAGAAATATAAAGATTATACTTTAAATAAAATATTCAAAGCTAAAATTATAAAAAAAATACCTTTACATAAATTTTCTAATTAATGAAAAACTGAGGTAATGGTTAATTTATATAAATGAAATAATAGATTAAACTGATATGGATTCATGCATCATATTTTCTTTAAATAGCCATTAAAGCAGATGTGTTGTAAAATTGCATTAATAATTCAATTAATATATGAAAGATCAACGCACTAAATATGTAACTAAAAAATTAAATTATACTATTGAAATCGAAATTAAATTAGTTAGATTCATTTACCTATTAAAAATAACACTTAATCCAGGGAAATATAAACCAATATTGCCATAAAAATAAGAATGTTAAATAGAAATAACTAACAACATTTATTCAGTAATATATAGGAAAAGCAATAATGATTAAAGAATGCAGAAAATAGTATTAAAATTCAAATAAACACAATGTGCACCATTGCTTTAAAGTTAATCAGATATAAATAAATTAAAAATTTTAAGAACATTTTTCAAAAATTTATTAGAAAAAAATCAAGCGACATAAATTTAAAAAGTGCACATTCAAACAAATAAAAAATTAAGCGATGTTTACTCAATTGTGAAGGTTAACAGTCTAATGGACAATTACGGAAACAACAAGCGTTGTAAATATCCCGTGCGATATATCATTATAGACTAATAAAACCACGAAAAAAAAAATAATAGAACCGGATGGACACGCAGCAACATTATGTAATTGGGGCACTACTCCATAAGTTTAAATTTAAAATTAATCATTAGATAATTTAATACTATTAATAAATAGCCAAATGCAATTTAAAATACTGAAAAATATTTTTTAATTAATAGCTAAGCTTTACCACAATTCTAAAAACTTTCAAGATTAGTAACAAGATGGAAAGTCAAAACATAAAGGTCTTATCTTTTGCGGCGCTTTGATACTTATTCAACAGTAATAAGGTTTTTATTAGAAAGATTAAATCAATATTTGCTTACCCAAATCATGACACAATTATTATATAAAAAAATGAAGGAAAAAAATGATTTCATTTAGATAATAAAATAAAGGTAATTCGACGCATTAAAAAATTCTAAAAACAAATCAGGAACTAATTTGTGTAAATTAAAACAAATGCACTCAACATCAGTGATCGGACTGACCAATGATTACGCACGCACATGATCATGATTTAATTAAAATAATACAAAGAAAGTGATTGGGTGGGTAAATGGCTTAAAATATTCGCAACAAATAGGTAGTATAAAATAAGCAATTAATCATAAATTCACTATATAATAAAATATCCTTCAGGCATTTAAATGGGCTGCTTAAAGAAGGAAGTTCAGAAAGAAATAAAATAGTAAGCAAAAAATCCTCAAACAACTTCCTGCATTTAATTTTACTTCAATTTTTATTTACATAAAACTTCCCATTTCATATCAAATAATACGGATATAATATGTTATATTCTAATATAAAATATGTAATGCATAATATTACCTTACCTATTCTTATCTACTCATATTATTAAGTTAATTCAATCAAACCCATTAGAAGCGAGTGCACGTTTAACGCAATTGAATTGGCTGAGAAAAGGACATTTAATGAAGACAAACTTCATTTGAAAGGAGCAAAATATGAAAAAAATATATATTTTTCATTTATTCACCTTATCAAAAAATGATAATGATATAAAAATAAATTAAAAACAATTAATATTAAATAAGTAGTAAAGTAAATTGTAAAGTACAACCTCTGAGCGATGGGCTTATTATAATTTAATTTTAGCACAATGGGAAAGAAATTAACGCCAAACAAAAAATTAAAATTGATGCCAATAGCGCAGGAATGAAGCGCGAGGCGCGTGATGAACAAAAGGTTCGCGCAATTGAAAATAAAATTAAAGTGAAATTTAAAAAAAAAATTATTTAGATTATAATTACAAAATAACATAATAAATAAATTATCATGTAAAAAACTCTGTTGAGTAATTTGTTAATCAAAACCAAGTAAAATATATTTAAATTAATGAGTAATAACTAAAAGCACTCATATTTCGAATTAATTTTAAATAAGTAGTAAAGTAAATTGTAAAGAACAACCTCTCTGCGATGAAAATTCTAAATATTCAAAAGCGAAGGAATCATTCTAAAACAATAAAAAAGGTCCAATGCTCAGCAGCTCTACAAGATCTTGTCAGCAATGAAGAAGCTTGTTAGCGATAGTATTGTAAATATCAACTTTAGTTTTTCTTCTCTTTAAAAATAACATTTTCATAGTTTTTGTTTAAATTGAGCAAATTTTTACACATTTAAAAAATTGTGAGATAAAATTTCAATAAAACAGGTATAATTGAAAATAAGAAGAGTTGAAAGTGTCGAAATGGTAAAATCGGTAAAAGACCTTTTTCAGTTGCAAAACAAAACGATAAATAAAATAGAAACTATTATTGGAAAATATTTAGAAACTATTATTGGAAAATATTCTTTCAATTAATTAAACAACAAAGGTTATACAACAAAAAAGGTGTCTTGCTTTCTGTTTAAAAATTTAAAGGCTTTGCAAAATTAAAATAAATACTTTTGGAAAACCGGTTTTAAAAAAAAATTTTCTATACTTTCATAATTTTGCACCTGACTAGAACAATAATAAAGAAATTGAAAAAAGAATAATTGCTCAAAAGACCTTAATATCGTTAACATCAATTAAACAATGTTCTTCGAACGACTACGTTTCAATCAAAGATCTTCTGTGCTGCGATGTAAAGATGTTTTAATATAAACTAATCCATTAAATTAATAGCTGTATATATATAGATGTGAAAATAAGCATTATAATGATATATAATTAAATTAGATTCAAGAATTTACAATGTAAAAATAGTGAATTTAAAGTAATTGTTAGAGAATCATAATACCAAAACAGTAAAAAAAATATTAAAATTAATGGACTAATTCATTTTGTCGCTAATATCTATTTATACAAGCAAATGATTTTTTTTAAATAATTGTCAGCTTTTAAGAGCCACATGGAAATATGCAATACGACGTTAGAGAAACTATTGATTAGCAAAATGAAGTAAATTTAATCTAAACCATCTTCACTGTTTATCAGCAGTTTGGATAAATTAATGATAGCTTCTGATTGAACAATTTACACTTACAAAAAAAAATTAAAATATGAAAATAAAAGAAAAAATAAACAACTATGGCAGAAGGAAACATCATATACCGGCACTCCACCACAAGATAAAAATCTCTAAAAAACATCAAATGGATAAATGTTTTGCAATAAACAGAAAAAAATTATGGAGATAGAGAATTTTTAAAAATGATTTTCTCAGAAAAATATATTGGAAAAAATTGTATGAATATATTTCAAATAATTTGGTTCAAACTAACATGAGTTAATACAATAAATTTGAAAACATCAATACATAAATGAAATAAAAGCCAACCATTTTGAAAGAGATAAAAAAGCGATCGGTTTAACTGTTAGTAGTGCACCAATGGGTGCATTAATAATAAAAAACCGAAATCAATAATTTAATACATCAAAAATAAAGTGCAATAAATCAAATGAAGCACACTATTATAAAAAAAATAACTTACAAATACAGAAAAACATTGATAAAAAAATTCTAAATAAATGAGAATATAAAAAACCAAAAGAGCAAGATGGAAATTTATTAAGATGAACAAATAACGCAACAATATAAAAGGGTAGTTAATATTGGAAAAATAAATGTACTGTGTTTTTTTATTATAAAACACCGTACAAACCATTGCTACTATTTATAAACATTTACATAAAATGAATGGTCTCTGAAATAAATTGTTTTAAATCCAATTTAAACAAAAGATTATATAGAGGCAATAATAAAAGATGTTCACCAAAAATGAATTAACTATAAAAGTATAAACAATCTATGAATTACAATTAAAAAATGGTAAGAATTTTTATTCTGCTTAAAAGTTAATAATAAATTTATTATCAGTTACATAAGCATTAAATATATAAACAATCTGACTATTTGACCTCCTTTTAGTCGAAATACATTTTTATTAATTATATAATTAAATCATTTGAACAGCAACAAAAAAAAATCATAATATACCAATACTTTATTAAAAATTAATAAAAAAAACTTATTTTGAATTTAAAAACAGAAAAATGAGATTAATGAAAAAAATGTTCTTATTTTTGGGCCCCAAAATATTGTTTTTGAACTTTGATGTTATTATTCAGAAAAATTCCGATGTGATCAATTCCGATGTGATATCTGTTCTATCGTGCTTGTGTCCTTTTGATAAATGAAAAAAAAATCTTGCGACGATATTTTAGTTATAATAAAATTTTAAATTTATATAAAATAGAATAATTATTTAGTCCTCAAAAAAACATTACAAATAAACAACAAATTCAACAAATTAATAGGGAGAAGGATCGATCAATTTCTGAATAATAAGTGTTATTCTAAAGTTGAGTGTTTTAAATATTCTAAGCAATTATTTATAAATAAAAAATACAGATAAAGAATAAAACTTCATGACCAAAAGCTCTCCCAATCATTTTAATTATAAGCTCTACATTCATTTTTACATAAAAAATTAATTTATAAAAAAAAATTTAATTTTTTTTCAATATAAAAGATTATTAAACTGACGTACGCATAGATTTTTCGAGAGTGCGAGAATAATGTAACCGTCGGGATGGGACGATGAACCTCATGCCCATTCCGAGTTAGTTCTCTAAAAAACGGACAAGACCGCATGTTAATGTTTAAAAAAATAAATCCAAACACAAAATGAGAATTCTCATTAATCGTTTCAAATAAAATATACGCAAAATAAAAAAATGCAATTTTTAGTACTTTTCATAAGTAAAAATTATCCTCTTTATTCATTAAATTGAAAATGAACGAAACGCATTAATTCGTGCATTAATGGCACAAGTCCGTGTGAAAATGACAATTTTTTTCAGCTACTAAAACAATTCATTTCATGAGATGATAAAAATAAATTAAATGAAAAGAATATAAATTTATTTATTTTATCCACAAAACAAAATGCTCAATGTACTGTTTCAATCTGAAACGAAAAGCCCATAAATATATTATAATAGAAAAGGTATTGTAGAATAATAACTGAAAAAAGTTTATTAATACTGTCAAAATTAAATTATCCATTCGTGGCATAAAAACATGCAAGAGCAAACGCATCTGCAATGTCAACTTACAAATACACTAAAAACATTGATAAAAAAATTCTAAATAAATGAGAATATAAAAAACCAAAAGAGCAAAATGGAAATTTATTAAGATGAACAAATAACGAAACAATATAAAAGGGTAGTTAATATTGAAAAATAAAAGTGCAGTGTTTTTCATCGAACAAGCACAGTTTAAATACCTTAAATACCCAACTGAATACAAAATTAAATTTTAAAGAAAAGTAAATTTTTTTCGAGAATAAAAAATTATAAACCTAAATGCTTAAAACGCCAAAAAAATTAAAGAAATTGAATATGTAAAAAATATTTACAGGAATTTTATGTCTAAAAAATTACTTTCCACTATACATAAGAAAAAAATGATGGTATTTGGAAGGAATATGAATTTAAGAGGCAATAAACAAGCAATTGACAGCGGGAGAATAAAAAAGAATATAATACAATTAAACAAAATTATTAAAATATAAAAGACTACTAACTAATATGCAATTTCAATTCAATGGCAAAAGTCTCAAAACATTCAATTATTTCAATAAATAATTATCAAGGAAAAAAAATAAACAAAAATTTAAAAGTTAATACAATAAAATTTTGAATACCGTCAACAAAATAAAAGAACTTCAAATCCATACTTTACAAAAATAGACAACTACACGTTAATGGATATAGCATTCAACAATAATAAAAAATTATATTAATTATTTATAATTAATTAATAATCATAATTTTGGTAAATTTAATAGATCCAAACTAACATAAAACGGTCGTCTTTGAAAGTTGCGTTGTGCCATACGTTTTAACACTTAACTTTACCTCTTTGTATAAAAATATGGTCATCCTTTCTCACTTTATAATCCAGTGCAACAAAATGCGCAGACAATTGCACTACTCACCATGCATGTTAAATAGCAAAAAAATCAGTTTCTTTAATCAAAATTTTATGATCTTAATTCAAATAAAAGCTGTGAAGAAATAAAAATGACTACTAAAAGCAAAATGACTATCATTAAACCAAATAAAAATTAATTCGAAACTGTCATACCGAGAGACTTTCAAAATAAAATGGAGCAAATGGTATTCGGGCGTTTTTTTAAATGAGTGTAAAAGTTCTTAATATAAAAATCCTTTTAAAAAATGAATAAAGAAATCAAGTCTGATTCGAGACATGATTTTTCTCGATAAAGCCATTGTTGAATAAACAACAACAAAAAATTAATAATGTTTAACAAAGAATGGCTCTATTATTTGTAATCCAAATAATATTTTATGTATGACAAAGATAATTTAATTGCTTAAACCAACAATTAACAATATTCATTTGATAACCAATTTAGGAAATAAAAATTCAAAACATTATAAAGTTTAGAAAATTAATTCGTCGCAAAAACTGGTTAGTACAAGTGTTATGCAAAGTAATTGATGCCGAAATAATGTTTTGTTGAATTTACATACAAATTTATTACTTTAGACTCCGCTCTTTTCCGCAAAAAATTGATAAAGGAAATAAATCTTATCTTGGAAGATTAATAAATACAGAAATCTCTGATAAATAAATATTACCAAAAGATTATGAATAAGGACAAATACCCTTAACAAAAGCTAAAGTTTTGGAAGTGGATCATTCGGAAAGTTTATCCTGGCACATTAGCGTGGATTTTAGACAAATTTATTGAAACTAAACGAACCCTCTAAAAGAAATAACACAAATATTAAAAAATATATCCCGATCGCAATAGAACGTGGTAAATACCAATAGTAATAAAAATAATTTAATGAAGCGAATGGCAAAAGAATAAAATTTCGCAGTTACCAAAAGAACCGAATCAATTATTGGCCGCCGGAAGTTTGGGCACCAAAGTAGAAATTTTAAAAAATTTTAGGGTTCAAAAATGTAAATAATGGAAAACAGGCGCTTATGCCTTCCATTTCGAGAAAATTTCTCAAGACTCCAAAAAACTTAACATGTTTCTCGGGTATTTCAGGGTTATTGGACACCAATAAGACCTATCTTTCGCACAACTCCGGACTTCTAAACACTTAAAGGAGTTTTCGTTTGAATTTTCGACCAAATGCTTGAGTTTGAAACCGTATCTCGGTATTTTGTGAAATTGAAATCATACGGTGACCAGCTTTAACCTGATAAACACGTTTAGAAACTAAAATTTTCTCGTAATGGGGGGCAAAGCTTGTTGTTTACCCTGAAATACCCGAGAAACATGTTAAGTTTTTCGGAAATTTAAGTTTTCTAGAAAAGGGTTGCAAAAATCCTGTTTCACTATTATTTAAAGATTTCTGAACCTTAAATTTTTTTTAATTTTTACTTTGGTGCCCAAATTTCCTGGTGCCCAAACTTCTGGTGCCCAAACTACCTGGTGCCCAAACTTCCCGGTGCCCAAACTTCATGGCGCCCAATTATTCACAAAAGTTGGGTAACTACTTTACAAAAAAATGTCTTGCATTTCAAAAGAAATTAAAATTAAATGGATATACATATTTTCATACCAAGATAGCTGCAGGTTTTCAAAAAAAAGGGTGCTGTCGCCATTCGTAAAATTTCAGCAAACCTTATGCGAAGACGACTTTTATTGTGAGTCAATAAATACATTTAACATGTAAACGGAAATTAAAAAGAAAAATGATAACTTGGGCAGAAAAATTTGCGCTAATAATTTCAGTACAAAAAAAAACGCAAACTTAAATGTAAATTAGTCGAAATTAACTCTTTTCAATAATTTAAACTATTTATTGAGGGAAAACTTTTGCTATAAACAAACACGGTCTAATGCTACAGAATCATGACGAAATTTAGTAAAAATAAAATTATTAAATAAAATAATCAAGAAATATTTTTAAAAATTTCAAAAAATTCTTGCATTTATAGATGAGGCAAAAAACATAAGAAGAATTCGGGAAAATAAAAATAAGCTTGTAGAGCTCGATTCGACCAATCTATTATGGCTTATGCCTATTTATAAAGTTAAAAAATATAAAAATGTCACTTAAATAAAAACAAATTTATGTAAAATAAAACAAAGCAATAAACATAAGACTTGGTTTAAAGTTTATAGTTAAATCTTTTAAAACTCAATAAATTTAAAAATGAATCAATGTATTTATGAAAGAAATAGAAGAATTCTATGAAAAATGCCTGCAAATAAAGTTAAAAAGGATTCCCCGCAAAATATGTGATTTTATTCGAATAATCGCATTTATATCAAATTTATTTTATTGCATATTGGCTTAAATATTATTTTTAATTTGTTTTGCAATTAAAATAAAATGAATGTCAAAATATTTAAACAAATAATCAATTTTATTTAACTAAGAATAACCTTGCCGAACATCGTCGGATTTACCTTTCCAAAATTTTGGAAACATAATCAAGAAAATGAAGGAATGCTATTTTCTGACGATGGATTTGGAAGAGAATTTATGAATAATATTTAAAAAATAATAATTAGAATCACAACAAATAGATACAGAGAAATTGAAATGAAAAGCAGAATTAAGGTGCAAATGCCATCAACAAGGAATAAATTAAGAATAATTCTAATAAAAGAAAAGAGTAATAATAGTTAATTTAGTGCTATAAATGTGGATAATGGAGTACAAATAAAAATAAGGAAAATAAAGATTTCGAAAAAAAAAACGGTAATAAAAAAAACACTATTGTATTTATCAATAGAACGTCTAAATTTTCCAAATAAATAAAACAATAATGAGCAACACTGATAGAAATGAAAAAATAAAAATTTATTAAGATGGGAGTACATAGAATGTAAAAAATTGTATTAATGATTAAACAAAACTAATAGACATAAAACTGCAGCAGATGATAAATAAAAAAACAACATTCTTTTAATAATAAAACTCACATTCTAATTATAAAATTAAGAGAGAATATTTACAATAACCTCCTTTTAAAATTAAATTGGATTTAATTACTAATAGTATTTATGAACAAATGGAATACTTCTATTTCATTTAGTACAGCAAAAGCAAACCGAAATGTTTTTTTTTTGTAACGACAAAAGTATTTTTAATTAATTGAAAACCAGTAGATTGTATGACAATAATAAATTTTTGTAATAAAATGTATAATCATCGTTGTATCGAAATTGCTTATATTAAAACAATAGTCGGTCGGCCAATAAAAAAATATTTATAGAAATGATTGTGTAATGTATTCAATAATCTATTGGGTTCGCAGCATTTAATAATAATTATTTTGCAAAACAACCTATTTTACTTTATTTTTCAAGAAAAAACTTGATACATATATGAACTTGTTAAACACTTAACGAAATTTCAATAAAACAAAATAACATTCAATACGAATAAATATACACCAATGATAATCTAACATTTAAGTTTTGCTTGATATACATACAATACTATATTTACTAATTTTTTACAAAATCCGTGATAATCGGTCTTAATTACAGAGATTTTTTCTTATAAAATAAAAAGGTAAAAGAGCAAAATTTTAATATAAATCTATCAAAATCTTTAAACGAAGCAGATCAATGATCCGTTGACACTATGTCTCTATGAAGAGCATGAACAATAATGTGTATATTTATAAAAAGAACCAATGATGCCTTAATATTATCAGAGGTTTTAAACTTATTTGGTCGCAGATCGGGAATATCTACATCTCGAGTCCACATGATATTGGCTTGTTATATGTTTACTTACATCATTAAATTTACAACAAAATCTCTCGAATAATATTAAAAAATTCAAACAAACTAAATTAAAAAAATTGTAAAAAATAAAAGTTATTTGCAAAAAAAATCATTCGACATGTCAAGAAATTAAAAAATGAATGACAAAATTACATCAAAAAATAAAGAAAGAAAAGGATAACGGACTGATAATCATAGCAATTATTCCAAACTTACACGAATAGGATGTAAACGAAAGATAATAATGTAAATTTGAAGTTATAAATTAATTTGCATTAAATAATTAAATAAACAATTTTTAACCCACTTACTTAATTTGATTTAACAAAAATAATGTAACTATTGTCCTATATTTTAATTCGATCATTCCCATTAGTGGCAAGTGAAGAAATGAAAAATTGAAAAAAAGCAATTTTCATATATATAAATTTCATAAATAATTGTTGCGAGATTAAACAATGTATTAGATTATCAATAAAAGTACAATATAATATGCAAATTTTCAGTTGTCCATAACTTTTTAAACATTCTTTACGAATAGAAAAAAGATGAGCTTTTTTTATTAATATTAAGACAAAAAGGAATGAAAATGCCTTAGCTATTGTTGTAAATGCCTTGTCAAGAGCCTTTGGCAAAATTGCCAGTGCAACTCTGAAAGTTTTATTTAGCAGCAAAAAGATTTTCTAAATCATAGAAATTTTATTAAATAATGAGAATTAAATAAAGTTAAAGGCAGCAGTAAAATTGGAATATTTTTAATTTTAAATAATTATTGAAACGTAAAAATGAATGGAATCGGTTGGTAAACAATTATTATTTATGGTACAAGCAATTGGTTAATAAAGTAAATGCTACAAATTTTTGTATGCCAAAAACAGTCTTAACAATAAATTAAATAGATTCTTAATCAGCTTATTGAAAATAAATTAAATACACTTATTTGCCTTGATTATTATGTAGCAACCAAAATCATTAAATTTCTTGAAAACATTGAAAAAGAGAAATGTTAGAAAATATATTGCGTCGACATAAAGAAAAATTTTTTTTGAATAAAAGTTGACAATAATTTCTAAACAGGAATAATGTAATTTTGTACATCCACCACCTTAAATTGAAAAAGTAGGTTCAATCATTGTTTGGCTCACAACTTGAACACGAGCAAGGGTCTCTGTAATGGAACCCGGTGTCGCTTTCACCATGACCATCACTAAAGCACAGGGTCAAACTTGTGACCGATTAAATATTGACGTTACCGAAAACTCATTTTCACACATGAAAATTTTTAAGCACCTTTATTATTTGTTAAACATAAATGAAAACTTTAAATATGCAAAATCTTTTAAAGAAGTCTAATTAATAAATGGCTTTAACAGCAACAAGATTTTAACAGATAGATGTAATTTAACAAATCTTAGAAACATCCCGGCAAAAAAAATATTAATTTTAAAATAAATTATATAATAATATTCATTTCGTAACCCGTATTTCAAAATAACATCAGCGCTAAATTGTGTGTAAATTATCATAGGCGCCATAATATTCTCCAATACATTCGACGATGACTTAGTTTTACAAAATAAATATTACATTTAATGACACTAAAATTCACAACGAAGGGATTAAATTATAAAGCCAATATAAAAAATTTTAAAAGCAATTTTTGCAATATCATAAAATTGCTGAATTACCAAAAAGTCACAAGGTAGATTGTACATGCCTAACTAAAAAAAGTTAGCCTCTAATTGATGCAAATTAAGTAAATTTTTACTAAAAAAAACACTAGAATAGTTGCAACTAATATACAATAATAATAATAATTAAATATGTATACGTTTATAAATTAAAAATCGATTACTCTGATTTAAAATAAATCATTTAACAAAATTAACGTAATTGCATCAAACAAAGCAACAAAAAAAATACAAGGGTATGCTGCCGTGAAACATTAGAGCGGAAAAAGAAGATGATTCTGTTTGAGAATTAGACAAGTCATGGAAGAGTGAAAACCAAGTACAATTCAAGTGTTAAAATAATTAAAACAAAAAAATGGAAATAACTTGAATTTTAAAAACATAACATGATAAGTTGCAAAAACTCGCCGCCAGGAATTGTTGAGCAATATACGCGTCAGCGCAAACGCTCGCGCTCGAAGCACCGTGTTTGACATTTTTTTATATAAAAGTAGTTTTAACATACTAAAATTAAGAAATAAAATTTATAAATGTGTATCAGGTAAAAAAATAAAATTTTTAATTACAATTTTTAATAAATAAAAAATTCAAAATTTATAGCCAAGTTTAATAGCAAGTCGATATTTGGCGAATAAATACAAATATAATAATTTAAGTTTTTTTTTCATTTGCTTAAAGTTTTAGCGGCATCATCGGGTGTAAATTTCTCAAAAAAAATATTAAAAATTAAGCTAATAATTTTGAATGTTTAATTTTGACAGGACAAGTAAAAAAGGTTTAGTGGATCGCACCAGATTTGTCAATTTTCTTCGAGACACTTATCGTACAACGACAAATAAATCGGGACGAACATATTAAAGTTGAATTAAGCAAAAATTTAAATGAAAATGTAAAACTAGCAAATAAACCCTTATTTCAATACTACCGCCGTAAAGCAGAAACACATATAAACGCAAAAAGGGTTGAAATGTTGCAAGTTGTGCTGCCGAACGTAGAACTAAAAATTAATTTTGTTTAAAAGAAACAAAGGTAAAAACGACTGAGCAGCGAATGAGAAGTATCAAGTTGGGAGAGGACATTAAAAAATACATGGAATAACAAAAGAACATATAAACAAAATATCGTTTAAAATTAAACATATTCTTTTCTTAATTATAAGGAATTAGTAAAAAATTAAACTTATAAATATTGTCAAAAATAATTTTTATTCAACAGAAACGGAAAAAGAAGAAACAACGGAGGATATCAGCGTGATGTAAATACGATGAGAACAAGTAGGTGCAAACCCGACATGCCATAAAAAGCATAAATAATTTATCAAGCAATCTCTTAATGATTTGAGGAATAAAAAACATTAAATACCTAAAATTACTCTGAGGAAATTAATGTAATAATAATTCCGCCCTACAATCTTCGACTACTCGACTGAGTAGTAAAAGGTAAATAGAAAAAATTCGGAATAAAATCAGAAAAATATCTGATTTATAGTTTGCACTAAAGGTTAAAAGTAAGACAACAAGGTCAAGACGACATGGACCAAAACACTTGAATCAAATATTCTCGCTTCAAGGTATGAGAAAAATAACATAAAAAGAGCGTTTTCAAAATTCAATAATAAATTACAATATCAAAAAATATAAATATTAAGCTTAAATAATTTATTTTAATAAATTTCAAGTCAAAGTTTAAACCTTATCAAATGATTTTAATTTGAATAAAAAGTTATTTTAAAAAACAATTAGCCAATTAACTTTTTAAATATCAAAAATAACCAAGAGTATAATATAGATTTAAATAATCAAAAAAATATATATATATCTTTCCAAATTAAATTATCTTATAAAAATTAAAATTTAAAAGGCATTTGACGGACCATTTTTGGAATTTTTCATAAATACTTCCTAATTACTCAGATCTAAGTCGTTTTTTAATAAAAATAAAAGTATGCGGGTTGCAAAATTTAGGCCAGTTACACCGAAACCATCAAGGTTATAAAAAAGTATAGGCATGTGAACGGTATGTAACAACAAAAGTACGATAATCTTAAATTATTAATTGTACAGTAAGTACACAGAGGATAATTTTTAAAAAAGAAAAAAATTAATTAGTTATTTTTATACCTAATCTAAACTCACTGGTTTTACAACTCACCAATAAGAAAATCAGCAAATTAAAAAAAGGATTATATTATAATGAAAAGGTTAAAAAATTAATTTCTTTTAATTGCTTATGGATAGTTGAACTCCTATTGATGTCTACTTACTTTAAAACCTTGAGTAAACCGGAACCTTGAAATTTTTTGTTTAAATGCTTTGTTATATTTCGTTTCTGAATTGAGTTGATCAAACGAAAAAATATTGAAACAGTATTAAAAGAAAGTATATGATGCAATAAAGCCCTTAAAATATGACTCAAATAAACAAAATCCGTTCCAAAATCCGGGGTAAAACCCGGATCCAAAAAAAAATTTTCAAGACAAACGGTCCAAAAAATAATCAGAAATTCTCGCCACAAGTCAAGAGAAAAAATAACATAAAAAGGACTTTTTCAAAAGTCATTAATAAATTACAATATTGAAAAATAAATTATATTAAATTTAAATAATTTATTCAAGAAATTAATCTTACGAAAAATTACTCAACTTTATACGTTTTTAAATTACATGTAACCGATAAACAAATTAAAAAGTCTAACGATTATTTAGTCCTTTTCAAACAAATAAAAAGTGCTGGAGCATTTTGATTTAAGAAAGTCTACAAAACAATGAAATAAAAGTTTTAGCATTTATGCTAAATAAAAACATTAGGTTATAAAAAATTAAAAAAACTTCTATGGGATAAATATATTAACAAAAATCATAAGCCTTACAAATTTTACTTTCCATCTTTAAAGCAAAGCTTTTAGTTGAAAATCAGAATTGACTCCTAAAATATATTGGTTGTTTATTTTTCAAGGCGTGACAAACAATTACCAAAAATATTTAAGAAAAAAAAGGCTGTTGATCGAAAAAAGAAATTTTACAAACTTTCAAAAAACTTTGTTAGAAAGAAATTGCGAAAAAAAAATAAAGCACAGCCTACTTTATTATTCTAAAATTAAACCTCGCTAGAAAAAGACAATATTAACAGTAACAAAAAATTGAAACCAAATGACAAATTATTTTTGTAAATATCAAAAAATATATTCAAATTTAAATGTGAAAAATAAATCATAGTAGTTTAAATAATTTATTCAAGAAATTAATCTTACGAAAAATTACTCAACTTTATATGTTTTTAAATTAGATGTAACCGATAAACAAATTAAAAAGCTTATTGAATATAATAAATCAGAAATAAAAGAATGAAAGAAGTATTACTGACTTCTGCAAATAAAAAAATTAAAAAATCTATGTAAAATGATAAACACGTAAAAGCCACTAATTTAAGAAAAATAATATGTGAATTCGAACAATAATTGTCGCTTACAATTCGACACAATTTGCAATTAATGGTAATTGGAAAATATAATTTGATAAATTGTCGCAACATTTTCTTGTAAAAGTAAAATTAGACGCAGCAAAATAACAAATAAAAATGAAACTGTGGCAAGAGAAATAATTAATATAAAAAATATTAAGTTAAATTAAGACTTAAGTTACCGAACAAAGATGTCAAGCTGGGTCATGCATTTTGCCCATTTTTCCAAGTATTTTAGCTGGCCAAAATTCCTTGAAAGAAGAACAGTTATTTTACATGATTAAGGCCAATATAAAATGAAAACAATTAAAATTTTAAATTCTATCTTTGAAACTTTAACCCTTACAATTTTATTAAAATGTTACCTTTAATGATAAATTACATTCACATCAACATACCTAGTTTTGTTTAAGAAATGCTGCTGATGAATAAATAAGAATACAAATACTGCTATTAAATTTAGAGAAATTTTAACTTAAATTCGAGAAAATTGCTAATCAAATTGGATGGCGTACAGTTAGTTCTCTTTCAAAGAAAACAACGCTGCAGTGACTCTTTTGAATTTCAAAATTATTTCACAGGAATTTGCCAGCCAAACTTAAGTCGCAAAAATATTTTCATTGACGCATGATAAATACAGTTGAAAAATTATTTCAAACTTTTAAATTAAATTGACGATTATTATTCAAAAAACAATTTAAATTATATTTTATCCAATGAATACATTTACTTTATAACAAAATAAGAATAAAAAATTTTAATGTCATAACTAGGGACCGGATTTATAATTTTTTAATTATTTTTTCTATGGCTTTGTTTCGATGTGAAATGCACGAAAAACACATTTTTAGCGCGGAACTCTTCA
>JAKKIK010000957.1:0-20963 GCA_024500135.1 Heterodera carotae | reverse complement strand
TTTCAAAAATTTTTTCGGCGGCGCCTATCGGCACCGCCGAAACCCACAGCTCCGAAAAATTCTTGGTTGTCGGGCGAGAGCAAAAAAAAAAAAAAAGGTCGTCGGTACCCCCTCCAAGCCAAAATCCTAGGTACGTCCCTGGGCATGGGAAGGAAACACACATTCATTGGTTGATTAAACCAACAGTTATATCCTCGACCCAACAGAGACAAACAAACAAAATTCGGGGATCAAAGATCGGGTCGAAATGGTCAAACATAGCAAGCGGGACCCGATCAGGGAAAATTAAAAAATCGGATTTTGAATTTTTTTTCAATAATGTTTTAGTGCTAGTGTTCGGGTCAGGGGTCTGGGCTTTAATGCTTAGACCAAATAAAATGTGAGACGGAAAACCTTAGTACAGTAGAGATTTTTCATCTACGATCTTGGGTTAGACGGATCTACCAAATCACTGTGTGAGAGAGAGAGAAAGAGAGAGAGAGAGAGAGAGAGAGAGTGATCCTTTTAGGTCTCAATTTAAGGCCAAAAATTGAGGGCTCAATCCATGCGGGATTCTTAAATGGGCGTTTTTCGCGAACTTTCAACTTGGGGCGGGGGGAGGGCAGGAGGCGAGGTTACCTAAATGGATGTGGGGCTTCTATTTTTACACCACAGGGGAGAGAGAGCATCAATTGGGGGAGGGATGGAGGGAGGGGGCGTCTATTAGAGGAGGGAAATATCGTAAAAATGTACAGGTTGCCCAACTGTTGCTGGAGCGAGGTGCGCGAGCCGATGCTTGTGCCCGCAACGGGTACACACCACTGCACATTGCGGCCAAAAAGAACCAGATAGAAATTGCGCTTGCACTGCTCGCTTACCGAGCATTGCCAAACGCAGAGAGCCGTGCCGGCTTTACGCCGCTTCATTTGGCATCCGAGGAGGGCCATTTGCAGATGGCCGCTCTGCTTACCGAACATGGATCTCAGGTGAGGTGACGACGACAAATCTGCGATGTGGGGCTGGGATTGGGCTTAACAAAACTGGCAACAATTGGCTAGGATCAATTCGAGGACATCGATATTTCCCGAGATTCAAGGCTGATTTTTGTTTTTGTTGAGAATTAGCACGACAGGGGTCAAAAATACTTTCATCCCTTGTAAATTCCAAATTTCCTCCACCAAAATTACGTTTCTTTTTAATATTTATCCAATTGTTCTGCTCCATTTTGATGCCTGCTTAATTCGTTACGCTTTTTTCGATCAAAGTGTTATGTGTTTTTAGAGAGAGAGTGAGTGTGAGAGAGAGAGAGAGAGGAGAGAGAGAGAGTGCAAATTTTGATTCGAAAATCCAATCGGCGCACGCGCGATCATTGCCGCCACAAAAATGCATCACATCACATTACATTACATTGCATACCTATTCAGGTCAATGCCCGCGCAAAGAATGGGCTGACGCCGATGCATTTGTGTGCGCAAGAGGACAGAGTGCAAGTGGCTGATCATTTGTTCAGCAACGAGGCCGACATCAACGCGCAAACAAACGCCGGGTGGGCTTTTGCCTTTGGGGAATCCCCCCACTCCCAAATCCCCAAATTCCACCCAATTCTCCTCTCGTCACACATTCATTATACATTAGGATTAGCAGATCCAACAAGTTGGGGGTGGTCATCACAATGACAAAGCTAAAAATGAAAATTTGAAGAAGAAGCATTATTCCACGGAATGAAATGGAAGGACCCCGCCGGGAATTTGGAGCCTCCCAACCGCGCGGGTTGTCTTCATTCTTGCAGCACTTCCCCACACAGACAAATGAAATACCCTGACCCTACTTTCCATGAAGCCCCCCCCTCCCTCTCTCTACCCACAAATTGGGCACGAAAAATCTGACTGAAATTCAGCGTAATCAAAAAATTCTGTTTGGTAGTAGGGTCGGCCTCAAAGGACATCGCCAAAATGTCCTCCTACCAATTCCACTGATAAAAATATACACATTGGTACTTGAATAGTTTTGTTTGTTTGATCTCGATGGTCATTTGGTCTTTTTATTTTTTTGTTATTCCAATATAAAACAAATCACGTATAAAAATAAAAAATTTATTAAAGAGATGAATTTATTAATTCATTTATACCAAAGATGTAACCTGATTCCGGATTTATAAAGACCCAGAACTTGGAAAATTATAAACTTCTAGCTTGACGTCCTCAATGAAAGCAGTTTTTAAAGCTCCTTCCCTTTCTAATAAAGCACACTTTAATAAAGCCCCCCCCCCCCCGCTCTTTTTTAGTGGGATTAAAAGTAGAGCCCACATCGATCTAACATAGGAATTACACAGTTGTGTTTTAACTATTATGCAACCAAAAAGAGATTGATGAGACAAATTAATGATTTGTTTTGTGAAAACTTCAAAAGGCGCTGTTTGAAAATTTTCTAGGTTTTCTCAGATAAGCCAAAATTTCGGTAATATTTCGGACGATTACACACCTATTTGAGAAGAAAAAATTTAAAGCATTGATTAAGTATTGGATTTTCCAGAATTCCTAATTTTTCGGGAGTCCCCAATCGCTTTTTCTTAGGCCATATCTGGATAAAATGGCATTGTGCCAACATAATTTATTTTGGCATAAAAACAATTACACACCACCCACAAATTTGTCTTCAGTTACACGCCTTTGCACGTGGCGTGCCACTTTGGCCAAATGAATATGGTCCGCTGGTTGGTGTCCCAAGGGGCCAATGTGAACGCGGAGACCAAGTCCAACTACACGCCGTTGCACCAAGCGGCTCAACAAGGACACAACCACGTGGTGCAATATCTGTTGGCAAATGGCGCATCGCCAAACACAAAAACGGCGGTCAGTCAACAAGCACAGCAAAACGAAAATTTCCATTTCGCCCCTCACTTCCCCCTTTCCGATCTTAGGCTTGGGGTTTGCAGATTCTAGGATTTTGCGGGATTAACTGTGTCCTCAAAATTTACAAAAAAAAAACTACCCATGCGGGTACCCTTTCAGGGTGGTCCTTGACAAAACTCAGAAACCGGGCGAGCGTTAAAAAAAACGGGGCAAAATTTTTCATAAACCGGCAAATGTCGTCGAAGGTGTTTTTGTCGGCATTTTCGTTTTTTTGCCCTTTTCAGAGTGGCCAAACGCCGTTGGCAATAGCGCAACGCTTGGGCTACGTTTCGGTGGTTGAGACACTGCGCACAGTCACCGAGACTACCGTAATAACGGAAACGACGACAATCACTGAGGAACGGTATCGGCCACAGAACCCGGAGGCAATGAATGAAACGTAAAATTTTTTTAATTATAAAATTAATTATCCATCAAAAATTCATTATTTTTTTATTACTTTTTTTATTATAATTTTTTATTAATCTTTCTTCATTTTTTCCACTAATTTCAAGTTAAGCTTTTGGCCTATTTGTTCTTAAAAATATGCGGGGAATGAAATTCTGAAACTCTCTTTCTATAAATTCTTCTTCTTAATTTTCTCCTCGTCTCATCACTTATCTTTTAAATACCTAATTTAATTAATTAATCAAGATCATTCTCCATTAATTCTCCCCAAAATTATTACCCCTCCCCTCCCACTTTTTTGATCAAATTTGATAGTTTTGCGTCCTTCAACATCACACATTTTTTTGATCAAATCTGCTGCTGAATCGGCGGCCTTCAACCCCCCCCCCCCTCCCCCCCCCCCGGTGCCCCCTCCCTATTCTCCGACAAAAATTGTGCCCCATAAAATGAATGGATTAAGCACAATGGCAAATAGGTGCTACATTGATGAATGAATACACCCAACATAAGTACTTCTCGAGCACCCCCCAAATTCATTGAATATATTCAATGCTTTTCTCCCTCCCCCTCCTCTCTCTCTCTTCCTCTCCTTCCCGCTCTTCTCTCCTCTCTCTCTCCCTCCCGCTCTTCCTCTCCCTCCCGCTCTTCTCTCCTCTCTCTCTTCCTCCCCCTCTCTCTCCCCCTATTCTCTCTCTCTCTCGCGACAACAATAAAACGCCAATTTGCGCGACCATTCAAAAAGCCATCGCCTCCCTCCCTCCCTCCTCCATTCATCATCATCAATCATCATTATTCGATACAATACATTCAGCGACCCCCCGCTCCAATCCGCGCTGCGGAGACCCACCAATTTTCACAAACTCATTGAGCTCAAAACTTTTTTGGAATGAATGGCTTTTGCTCGCCGACGAATGAAGCATTTCGTTTGGGCCTGTCTTTTATTAAAAAACCACCTTTTTACTTTTTAATTGGACTAAGCCACGCGGAGGACCCGCAACGGAATGGGGCGAGGGAGGGAGGGGGGGGGGGAGGGAGGGGATTCGGTCGGGAGTGAGTCGTGAGGATAGGGGAGGAGGCCCCAAATACTACCACAACTACCTAATTTCTGATTGACTGTGATTAATTAGACAACCAATACATACATAGAAGGATCATTTTCATTGAAATTATTCAAACGAAAAGCAAAAAAAAAAAATGTCTCAATTAAATTGCGACCCATTAAAAAAATATTTTTTTGGCGCTGTTCAAACAAAAAAAAAACCCCGCCGGGAGAGGTAGGGGGTCAAAAACAAATTTTTTTTTGCGGGTCCCCCCCCCCCCCCATTCGCATTGCTGCTTTTGGTGGGTTGGATGGGGGGATATTTTTATTTATTGATTTGGTTGCCCGGAGGGATTCAGCTGCCCGCTAACCTCCCCCGGGAGTAAGGCAATAAATGTCCAATAAACAACAATTTCATCCGTGTCCATCGCCACTTTTGCCCCCCTATTTTTTTCCCTCCCTCCCCGTCCCCCACTTTTTTTTTGGAACACTGAAAAGTCAATCAAATGCACGAACCACTCTCACACCATTTATGTTCATACATTTTCTATGCTGCCTCTAAAATAAAATTAAATATATATATATATTTATATTATATATATATATAAATATATTTATAGAAGGGTTAAGAGCCATTTTCTACACCAGTTTATTTAAAGACCAGCCTAAGTTTATGTTCCATAATTTTTCTCCTTTGTGTAAGCTCTATGTGTTAGAAGCTAAAAATTGAACAAAGCTAAAAAAATTGCCATTATTAAGTTAGGAAATTTTCATATAATATATTTGATTGAATAATGAAAAAGTAATAGCTAATTGGCCTGCCATTCCGCCACTTTTTAAAACATTTTCCCGAATTGGGTTAATCGCTTATAAGTTCATTTAATACATTTTAATGATACCAAGTTCACATTGAAGATTGGTTGAGTAATAAAAAAGTTTTAATCCAAAGACTTGCCAAAAGTGGCGGATTTACAAAACGCTCAAAGTGGCTTAATAAACAAAACGACCTGGCACTCAAAAATTGGTCCAGATTTACAGGAGTTGGCGGTCCTTTGATTTGTGACACACCCAAATAAAATTTCTAGTTAAAATTAATATAAATAAATTTTTTTTTTATTTCGCAAAGCATTTAAATTGATCTTTACTTATTAAAACAAATAATATAGCATGTATTAATATTTTCTTCACAGTTAACCGAAAACAGCTTTTTCGTCGTTTCTAAAAATAAATTAAATTATTTTTGGGAAAAATTATACACACACAACACAAATATTGTACAATTGTGGGGGGGGGGGAGCTAATTCGATTTGCCAATTATATTTAAACAAACAAATAATTTTTACCCATTTTTTGCTCATCATTTTCATAAACATAAAAGCAACAACAAAATGAGGCTGTCCATAAAAATTAGAGCGTAACATTTGTACTTGAAGAATTGAGCCTTTTACTGCGAATGTGCGCAGAAAAAAAAACAATTAATTTATTTTTGCATTTTAATTTAAATCTAACAAATTAATAATAAATAAAATGCCTTTGAACAACAATAATAATATGTTGATGCCGCTGCAGAATGTTCTCGGACTCCGAGGACGAAGCGGATGATCACCAGGCGGCCGCAGCTGAACACGCGCGCGACTTCAACGAGTCCATCACCCAGGGACTGCGCGACTCGGCCGTGGTTCATCTGATCCACACGGGCGAGCAGGGCGTCGGCGGTGGTAAAAGTAGCAGTTCAATGATGGCATTTGACAGCACCGATGCTGATCTGGAGGCGGTGATCAAGCGAGCGCAGGTACGCTAAAGCCACGAATTTTATATAATTTTTTTGAAATAATAATTTTATGGTTTATCTCGAGGCGCTGACGGTTTTATTTTTGAACAATTCTGAACCCAAACTCTAACAAAAAAATTCAAATTTAACTTTACGACTATTTTTTGGCGCTGTTTACAGATCCGACATCTGCTGACCTAGGCTTAACCTAGGTTGAGCCTAAGAACTATGTAGGGTTGCATGGAACCGACTCCGTACAATTACCGGGTTTTCAGTATGTCCCGTCATGATACTCCTGCTGCATGTCCTGTTTAGGAATGCCAATTTTTTCATATGACGATATTTTTTCTAGGGGGTTTGAGTCAAGGACATACATACATTTTACATAGAGTGAATAAGTGCCACATTGTTCTTTCAGAATGCCCCCATAACAACGGCATTGGCCGATTCGAGCTTTTTGTTGGACAACAGCAATGACGACAACGTGGCATTGAGTCGGCACGATCTGATACAGCCCAGGCACACCTTTTAATTAATTGCACCTTGATTTGTTTTTAATTTAATTATTGATTTTAAAATTTCAGCAAATTGTTCTTGAAAACGTGGGTCATACATAACACACAGTATTTTTGGTGTTGTGTTTTGACATTGTTTTTTCTTCTCCATTTTTTTTTTGTTTTAGTACTTTTAAATATTTTTCCCATATTAAAAATTAATTTGAAGAAAGTGTCATTTCAAAAGTGGTCGTTTTGTGTCCCCTTATTAGCAAAAATTTTCTTTGCTTTGTTTTATGTGCTTTACCTAAATTGAAGAGGAGAAGCCAGGTTTTGGCTAAACAAATAAACACGTTTCAAATTTTTTTCAATTTATAGTTCAAATTAATCACATTATTTTTTCAAAATTTGAAATTAATTCAATTTTTTTTTTGGTTCCGCCATATCACTTTGTTTCAATAGCATTTTATTGTTTGCTTTTGACCTTATTACTAATAAAAAAAAAGTTCTGTCGTCAGTGTTTTGTTTTTACAACATTTTTAATTTTTCATTCTGACAAGCATTAGTCCCCGTTAATTTGTGCCATATCCCATTTTAGCTTCCTGATCTCGTTCCTGGTCGATGCGCGCGGGGGCGCAATGCGCGGATGCCGCCACAGCGGCGTTCGTGTGATCATTCCACCACGCAAGGCAGCTGCGCCGATACGCATAACTTGCCGATACTTGAAAAAAGTGAATTTTTACTGTATTTCTTATATTAGAGCCCCCCCTCCCATCCTTGAGAGTGGGATTGAAAAAAAGTTTTGCTCCCTTTAATTAACCCCTTCCTCTAATAAAGTTAAACATTTGGGAAGGTAAGCCCCACTCAAATCCTCTAATAGAGTCCCCCCTTTGTGAGATGTTGAAAAATAAAAAGCAAGATATGGTAGTATTTTTAACTAAATAATTTATAATTTCTAAGGAAAAGCTAACCCATCCGCCACCGCTGAGTGAAGGCGAAGCGCTTGCATCGCGCGTCCTGGAGATGGGCCCGCATGGGGCCAAATTTCTGGGACCAGTAATTCTCGAAGTGCCACATTTTGCTTCGTTGCGCGGTCGCGAGCGCGAGATTGTGATTTTGCGCTCCGACGACGGCCAACATTGGAAGGAGCATCAGCTGGAGGCTACCGAAGATGCCGTCCAGGTTCGCGAGCGAGAATGGCACTACATAAATGTTTGGGCCTTTACCCGACCGAAGTCCACGAATTTTAGTCCTCGACGCCCCGACATAATCGCCCCGAGTTGATTCTCCGAAATGCCGACGTTAGGCAACATTTTATCCCTTATCGTTGTCATAGTTATCCTAGACATATGCCATCCTGAGATCTATGGCATTTATCGCCCGATCCGATCACCCATATGCCATCTCAGAATGCCGATAGTCCTCATTATTTCTTGCCACGATCCGATCCGTCCCTGATATGCCATCCCATTACATCCCGATGGACCCCTTCATTTCTTGCCCATACCCAATCTCCTAATATGCCATCCCCGATGATCCATGCCCCGACATCTTTCCCCGACTGTGGCGGGTACGGGGAATCCTAATTATTTAATTCAAAACTCATTTTTGCAGGAAGTGCTCAACGAGTCGTTTGATGCACAAGAGTTACAACAGTTGGACGAGTTGCACACCTCGCGCATTACACGCATTTTGACCAGCGACTTTCCAATGTATTTTGCGGTGGTCACGCGCGTTCGCCAGGAAGTGCACTGTGTTGGCCCCGAGGGCGGTGTCATTTTGTCCTCAGTGGTTCAGCGAGTGCAAGTGATTTGGTTGATTGATAAATATTTTTCGGATTTAAATCAAAAATGATAAAAGCTTTGTTTTGACCATTTTAAAAACTATAGCGCTAATATCCCCCCTCCCAAAAAAAACAAAAAAATTAAGGCAATTTTCCCGGACGGTTCGCTGACCAAAACGATCAAAGTGTCAGTGCAAGCGCAGCCGGTGCCTCAAGAAATTGTGTCCAAATTGCATGGCAATCGTGTGGCCGTTTCGCCCATTGTCACGGTGGAGCCGAGACGGCGAAAATTCCACAAGGTCAAATTAAATTAAAAAAATATTTTCTCATTTGTCTTAAAATTTAATTTTACTAACTTAAAATTAAGACTAACACAACTATTAAAAAAAAACTTTTTCGATTTAAAGTGTCTCATGTTTTTAATTGGATATAGGTCCTTAAGTCTCGATATTATTGAATTTTTGTCAAGAAATTTTTCGGTATTTCTGAAAATATGCACCTGGGATCACGCCAGAAATCCAAACTTATATTATTTGCATAAATTTTCACCCCTTCACTATTAACGAACATTTTTTTCAGCCAATTACGCTTTGCATTCCGTTGCCACAGTCCACACAGAAGGGCATGCTCACCCAGTACCAGTCCCAACAACAACAACAGCAGGCGGAAAGCGGTGGCAAAAGCGGCGGCGGCGGCACAAGCAGTGCCAAAGACGCAGCGCAACAGCAGCAAGCGCAACCGCAAGCGGAGCCGCCAACGCTGCGCCTGCTGTGCAGCATAACCGGTGGTTCAGCACCAGCCCAGTGGGAGGACATTACCGGCACAACACAGCTCACCTTCACTGGAGACGAGGTGAGGGGGGCGACTGTAGCAGCACCATGGCAGTATGTACATATATGTAGGTACATACAGTGAATTGATCTGATCAGGAGAATTCTAGAATAATATAATGCGACATGACTGATCAGATATTGGATTTAATCTTATCCAGAATGTTGTGATTCGACCTGGTCAAGATGTTAGATTTTATCTGGTCAATATTATGATATAATCAATACCCTTGTTAATGAGTGGTAAAGCTTTAAAATAGTTCATCATAATTTTTCTAACCTTCTGATCAGAAATTGTCTTTTGGTCTTCCTTGAGAGAAAATCAATAAAATTTAAAATCAAATTAGGAAGAAGCACGCTTCATAGACAGAAATTAGGGTTTCCATATGCGCTTTTGTTGTTGCAGATTTCATTCACGACCACGGTGTCCGCCCGCTTTTGGCTGATGGATTGCCAAACACCGCGGGACTCGGCTCGGATGGCACAAGAAGTGTACAATGAGGCCATCGCTGTGCCGTACATGGCCAAGTTTGCGGTGTTTGCGCGTCGACCTTACCCCGTTGAGGGTCAATTACGGTGAGGGTATTTTTGTGTTGTCATACTTTATTTGATATTTTGATGGGTTTAGATCAGGGCTCCCATCGAAATTTTTCGGAAATAAGAACATCGAAGGTTAAAAATAAGATTTTGGGGTCCAAAATAAGAACATTTTTAAAACGTTGTTTTGAGGCTTAATCTTACATTTTATTCAATAAAATTAGCATTTGCAACATATTTTTCACCAGAAACAAATTTTTTGAGCAATTTGAGAGCTTAAAAAAAACTAATTCATCTGGGTGGGGTCTCGTGGTGCCGATAGGCGCCGCCAGGAAAATTTTGAAAAATTAAAAACTAGTTTGTTATCAGAATTTGCTACATTTTCTACGCTTATATTCACTTTGAAGCCAAAAATTGGGATTTTTTTGGCTCACAAAAATAAGTCACAAAATAAGAGCAAAAAGCAGAAATCGTTAAGAGGAATTGATCCGGCGGTGCTTATGCATCACCGGAAAATTTTTTTGAATATTTTAGTGAGTCTTGTTAAGATTTTGCATATAAATCGCTCTAAAAAATATTTGTTTTCAAAAATTACCATTCAAAATCGGAGTTTTCCCTTGAAATCCTAAAAATAAGAACAAAGGGCTGAAATAAGAGCATTTCTTACAAATAAGAACATTTAAAATTTGTAAGATTCGGACCCTCCAAATCAGAACATTTCTTACAAATAAGAACAAATGGGAGCCCTGAGGTAAACGGCTACGGGGAATTCGAATTCGGCGCAAAGTCCGTTTCCGGGTCGTAAATGATGGCCAAGTGTAGGATAGGTGTATGGTTATGTTGCAGCAGGTCAAGAAAAAGTTCGGGTTTTGGGTCGGGCATTTAAAATTCAAATTCCGGTATCGGGTTCGGGTTCAAACTTCTTAAAAAATGCAAAAATAACAATTAAAATTTCGCAATTGCTGCGTTGACACAAATAGAGAAAATTCGACGAATGGAATGACATTTTAAATGCCGAAAACATAAAATAGTACAGAGAGAGTAATTGTGGAATGAACACTTTTTGGAAAAGGGTTTTTTTTGTTTGTAGATTCGAATGATGGAGCAGAAAAAATCCATTGAAAAAGTGTCCCCCCCCCCCCCCGAAATATCGATTTTTGCTTTGAGGATGGGGACAGAACGAATTTTCGTCAAAAACCAAGTAATGTTTAAATTAACGCGGAAAATCAAATTAGATTTTTTATGAAAGCAACCCTCTATATTTGATTTTTTTTTAGTTTCTTAAAATAATTTACTAACTCTCAGATTCCTTTCTGTGGATCAAAGAATGGAAAGTGAAACATTATTTTGTTTGTTGGATCTAACACGAAAATGACGTGTCGTTATCTTACGAGGGTAGTACAACAAAAAAAAAGAACTAAAAAATGTGTGTTCAAATTGTGTGATCATCCCGCGTTGTTTGAGTGTGCCAGGAGGAGGAAGGGAGACCGAGGGGAGGGGGGAAGGGGGGAGATAGATCGAAGGAATGGAATAGATGGATGTGGCGAAATTGAAGGATGAAGTGTGGGAGAGGTGGTGAAGTGAAATTCACCAGCAGCAGGGATGTTGTGGGGTGACGGATGACGATGATTGTTGTGAGATGGGGAGGAGGAGGCAAACATTGGGGGAAACATTTGTGGGGGTAGGGGGCTGAGGGAATGCTGAGGGGGAGATGGAGGAAGGGACGAGGGGGCATGTGGGGAGGAGGTGGGGAGGAGGAGGGGGACGCTGAGAGAGATGGGATGGGGGTTAGGGGGGAGCGAAGGAGAGGACGACGGGAGACGGAGGTGCAGGGGGGAGGGAGTTAGGGGGGAGCGCAGGAGAGGTCGACGGGGGACGGAGGGGAGGGGGGAGCGAGAGAAGGGGGGGGGGGGGGGGGAGAGTGCGATGAGGGAGAGTGGGGAGGAAGAGATGACGGGGGACAGAGGGGTGGAGGATAAAGAGGGGGTGTCGTGTGGTTGGATACATTTTTTGATGGGGAGGGGGGGGGGAAGGATTGGTGTGTTGTGAAATCTAATTAGCGGTCATTTGCCCAAAAACATTGTGTGCGCGAAAGATACACATATATATATAGTACATCTGTGTATAAATTGCACGTACTACAACCAAAATTTTTATGTGTACGAACATTGTACATTCTCTTCACTCACACTCACTCGCGCAGCATCGAAAAGCCAACGGACTGGAAACAATGCAATGATGCCAATGTAAAAAAATGGTTTGTTGTATTGAATTAATTTTTAAACAAAAACCATGCAGTAATTTGTGGGGGATTTGGCGGGGGTTTTTTTTTGTCGAAACAAAGCCTTATAATAAATTATTTATTTTTTTTTAACAAATTTTAGGATAAACCTTGCCTGAAATAAGGCTAAAAATAGTATTATTCGGTACCCCATTCTTTAACGTCACCCTTTATTAGAGGTGAGGCACAAAATAAAAAATTAAAACACAATTTTTAATATGAAATAACCTTAAAAAGCAGAGAAAAAATTGATTTTTAAATTTAGGTTAGTTTGGCTATTTTTAATTGTTTAAGAGAGGGAGGCAAAAAGTTGTTTTTTTTTTGTTTTTCATTATTTTTAATTAATTCTTTGACGAAAAGAAAAAACCAAAATTCTTTTTTTAAAATGACTTTCCATCATCTTATGAGAAGACCGTACATTTTGATGAATTACATTTCAATACAAAAAGGATAATTGATCAGTTAACATGCAAAAAGAGGTGAAAAGATTAATTAAAATGTGCGCGGGATCAATGTGACACAGCAACGAAAACCGCCGGCAAATATTTTTCGAATCGAAGAAACTTTTGGGGGGTCCGCCAGCTGAGACAGAAGAGAGTTAGTTGGCCTTTTTGGAAGGATGGAAAGAGCTTCATCCACACCATGTCGGCCACCAGTCATCATCAGTCAGAGTCTGTTTTGCCATTTTGTGTCATCCGCTTTTTCTCGGCATTTAGCTGTGCACTTCGGCACAAATATGCTCTTCCTCATCCTTTCCTACACAACAGCAGCGCAGTAGCACATCCTCAGTCAGCAGTGCTCTTGGCTCTTCTAGCTATTTGTGTGCCTTCCCTCATTTTGGCAATCAATGGAGAGGAAGAGAAGGGAGAGGGGGAGAGGCGGCGAAGGAAGCCCCCAAGGCGAGAGGGGAAGAGGGGAGTGGAAGAAAGGGGTGCTGGTTGAGGGGCTGCTGGCCTACTGGGCTGGCGTGGTGGGGGGAAGGGAGGCAGTGTGGGGCGAGGGGGGGGGGGGGGGTGGGAAGGGAGGCAGTGAAGCGGATGGGGGGGGGGGGAGGGGGGCAGGGGGGGGGGGGGGGGGGAAGGGGGGCGGGGAGGCGGGGGGGGGGGGGGGGCGGGAGGGGGGGGGAGGGGGCGAGGGGAGGGGGGGGGGGGGGGGGGGGGGGGGGGGGGGGGGGGGGGGGGGGGGGGGGGGGGGGGGGGGGGGGGGGGGGGGGGTGGGGGGGGGGGCGGGGGGGGGGGGGGGGGGGGGAGGGGAGGCAGGGCGGGGGGGGTGGGCAAGGTCAAAACAGCCCTCGAAGGGACACAGAAAGCAAGGCACGGAGCAGGAGACTAGGCACACAACAGCAGCAGCAGAAGACAGATGGGCGGAAATCCCCTCAAGGGAAGTGAGGAGAAATGGGATGGCGGTGCAAGAAATTGAGGTTTTGTGATGGGCGAGACGATGGGCATTTATGCACAACCCCGCCGGCAGCGACGGAGGGACGACGAGGTGGAAAGAGAGAGGGAGAGCGATGAAATAAAATTGAAATAAGCGATGTTGGCATAGGGGACGGCATGGGGATGGGAAAACAGACAGAAGAGAGGGGAGAGAGATCCCTTATTTGTTAGGCAAAATTGAGAGTGTTTCAAAATGTTAGAGGGGAGAGAGCAAACAGAGAAGCAGAAAGATTGTTGGAGGCTGATAGTTGTGGACAGAAAATAAGAGAGAACTCAGTTTGAGAATTAAAGCGAAAGAAGAAGAGAGCTAATAACCATATGAATGGAGAAAGAGAGAACTAAGAGATATGAAGAAACAATTGAAGGAGAAAGGGAGAAAAAGACAAACGAAGAAACAGCAGAGAGAGAATTTACAGAGAAAAAGAGATGGATTAGAGGGAAAAAAGAGAGAGAAAGAGAGAGAGATTGAAGAAGCAAGGCAAATTCTATTGGAAATTGAATTTTGTGTAAGAGAAAAGGGCCCAAATAATGAATGAATAAAAGAGGACAAGAAGGAAGCCATTCCATTCATTGTCAATGCTCAAATATGGACAAAAACAAAAGAGAAAAGGCATAAAAATTGTGCTAATATACATTTATTTACAAATAGAAAAGTCGTAAAAAATTATTTAAAGCTCATCCTTTATTTGACTTATCGTTATGCGTCGCATGGAATGCCTCCAAAATTGGGATTTGTGCCTTTTAATGTGTGCGCTGCTGCCCGGCCGGATCGGGATCTCGTCCGGGTTTTTGAGGATGGACCCAAACAAGGCCGGGCTTTTCTCGGACTTTAGGGGATAGCCCGTACAAGGGCCGGGATTTTTCCGTGTTTTTGGGAATAGACCGGACAAGACCGTGGTTTTCCGGGGTTTTGGAAGAGTAAGCAAATCGAAAAGATAAAGCACATGATAAAAAAAGTTATAACATAATTAGAATTAACCAAATTTCAGAATTATGTTTTATGTAGCAATCTTGGCTTTGCCTTCGAATAATGATGCCAAGATTCGAAAAAAATATACCTAGGTATGCAAAAATCATCCGTCGAAAATTGTTCCTTAAATTTTCTTGGTTCTTTTTCAAATTCATTAATGAGTTAACAGCAATTTTATAATGTAATGTGTGCATGCATGCTTCAATTTATCAATTTCCACCAACCAAAATGTTAATTTTCTTAATGAATTTCATGTCGTCCTTAATTTGTGCCAACTTTTTCTCGGCACAACCACTTGTCTGTCTCCCCATCCGTTTATTTGCCCCAATCGTCTGGCGGCTTGAATTTGGGCGTGGGGCATGCAAATCCGCATTTTTCTTTCGCGCATTTGTTCAAAATGTTATATTTGCAGTTCGGTATGCATGCCAGGTTTTCCGGTTCGTCGTTATTGCATTTGATTTTGCACTCCCAGGTCTGTTTCATGCAGGTCCCGCAACAAAAGGGCCTAAATCAGTGGGAAAATTATTTGAAATATTTCAATTATAGTTATACAAATAATTCACTTAATTCGATGTTCTGTGAAATAAAAATATAAAACTGAATTCGGACATTGAAATCCTAGACTTTTTTATAAGAGGAAATACGGTTTATACTTACGGTGTAGAAATTTACAAAAAAAAATTTATGAATTTTTGACTGACAAATGGGTCTTCGGGCATTCTCGAACGCAATTTCGTTAGTCCTGGTCCCAATCGCCGATTACTTTTATTTCATTCGATCATTTCGAACCCGTGCCTTAAAACAATCATTCTTAGGTGTATCAGCCCCCTTTAATTGATATGTGGTTTGGAAATATGGTAGATCTGAACTAACAAACAAAAAATTTAAACAGGACACACCATAAAATTTAAAAAAATTTACGGTCGTTTAATTTGGCCGAATGCTGTCCCAAAGAACATGACGACCACCAGCAGCAGAAGGGTGGACACAGTTACCAGATTCATGGGACAATTGAAGATTCTGTTAGGCATCAAATTCATCAAGTTGAAAAAAACTGCGTCTGGCCAACGTATGAAAGTTTTTCCTCAAAAAATCGGTGTTTAAAAATTTTGAGTCCGGGTTAAAAAAATAATTAATATATTTAAATGATTTTTAAACTTTTTATATGGCTTAAAAGCTCTTAAATGTCTTGATAAAAAATGTAAATTCTCTAATGTAATATATTTCATAAAAGGTAACAAATAACTAAATTTCGGAAATTATGACCAGGGTTACCCCCGACCTTCGGGGACAAGAATGTCGGCCATTGGAAACAAACCCTAGTTTCTGAATAGAGAGGCCTAACTTAGAGTCTTAAATACTCTGAAATTTTCACTCTAACCTTTTGAAATAAAATAAATAATGATTAAACCTTTTTCGATTGATGATGATGAATCACTGTGCACTTTTTCTGCTCTAAATATTCATTTCTAATTACCATATTTCGTTTTACCATCTATCCATTCATTTCACATTTTTGTCCCACGACATTAACATAAACGAATAAATCGTTTTTCAAAAAATTTAAGCATTCTGTCCTTTACATCTAAAAAAAATGACATTTTGTCAAATTGAAATGATTCATTTAATTCAAACATTTATTTTAAAATAATAGCTTTTCGTTTCTTTGTTTTTCAATTGTTTAAAAGTTCAATTTTTGTTCAGCAAAAAGGAATATGTTAAAGCTGCGTCTTTGTTTGATCACTGCACTGCTGTTGATTGCACTGATCACTAATACATTGGCCGCTTATGGCGACGTCGACAATTTTGATTGGGGCGCTGACGATTATGATGCCAGTGTCAATTACACGTAAGCACACCCTAAATAATATATTGACACCCACCTGTGTACTTTGAGAGGCACACAACATTTCATTAGCCTCTTTTAGATTTTAGACGAAACGGCTAAATCCCCCCACCTGAAAGTGTATTCCTCCCTCAATAAGCCCCCCCCCCCCTCCCCACCTGAAAGTGTATTCCTCCCTTAATAAGCAAGCCCCCCTCCCCCGCCCCAGCCCAATTTTAACAAAGCTGGGTATTTATGTTAAATGGCTTTTTCGTAATTTATAAAATGTAATTTTTTCAAGTGATGTTCTAGTTGCTTAACTTGTGCTTGTTAAGCCTAGGTTGGGGTCTCAAAAACCAAAATTTTTTTTTTTATCTTGCCTGTTATTATGATATTTAATCACTTTCAAGCCGTATCCCTCATGTCAGACTATACCCCAAAAATATTTTATTGCAATTTTTTAGTAAATTAATTTTTTAAATTTGTTCCCTGCAATTTTTGTAATGTTTTTTTTTGCACAGCGATGAACAGAACGCTTGTTGTGCCAATTGCTACCAAAACTTCTCGTCCTGCTTGCAGGACTGCCAGATCAACGAGTCGTTCAACAGTGTCTGTGAGCTGAACTGCCGTATCGACTTGGGCAGTTGCACAATCGAAAAGTGTAAATTGGAAGTGTGCCCTCGTCCAAAGAATTTCAAATAAATGTGGGCCTGTCCTTAGTGAACGCATATCTCTGAAAATGGCAAATGTCCCAAATCCCTGGCTATACTTAATCACATTGTTCATCTTTAAATTCATTAACTTAATATTTTGTGTGTCAAAGAATGGTGTAATTTTTTAAAATTAATTTTTTCAATATAAATTCATCTGGCCTTTCGACAGCGGACTTTTTGACAGTCACTTTTACCGACCGTATTGTATAATAGAACACCCGGGTGCTTCTATTTTGGAGCCACAACTATATTTATTTACTTTATTCTTTTTCTATGCATCAGGAAATCATTTCAAATAGGTAACCTTTTCACCAAAAACGATATTTTTATTTTACATTTTGCGCATATTTAGCGGCCATATTTTCAAATAATTTCATATTTTTCAATTTTAAACTGATGGCGGGCTATATTTTAAACATTAACAGAAATTTGATTAAATTGCTTGCGCTTGGCAATGAAAAGGCAAATGAATAAAAATAATTTTAATATAAATGCTTGAAATTTATCCATACTCTTTTGGCCTTTTCCACCACTTATTTCCATGAAAAAGTGCCAATTTTACTTGTCATGAGCCTTTCACTAAAGAAATTATCAGCCGGAAATTAATTAATTAAGTACTTTATTAAATTATTCATTTAATTCCGTTTATGATGTAATTCATGTGAATATAACTCACAAATAACGTACCTATATATAACCTAGGATATAAAGAAAGTAAAATTTATTCATAAGCCGATCGTTATCTTTAAAAAAACTGAAAATCAAACATTCTTTAAGCCAGAAGTCACTTCTTTCAGACAAATGTCCAATTTTGTAGTCATTACCATTATTGTTGTTGTACACATCGTTAATGGCATTTTTGGAGTTGACCAAATGCCTGAAGACGACGACGACTTTTTCAGCGATTTGTGGAAAAATGTGCCCGAGGCAATGTCGCCACCGCCGCAGCCGCGGCACAATTTTGACAAAGCAAATTTAGGCCAAAAAACAGCTGCTGCTGGGCGAATTGTCGTGCCAAGGAGCGTGAAGACGGAAAAGCATTACTATGGCCAAGAAGAAGAAGAAGCATTTATGGCATCGGCGACAGCAAATAAAGCAATAAAAAAAGAGCCAATGGTCGATGAAGAACAAAGGCATTTTTTGCAAAGCCACCGTTGGCACAAAGTCCAAATAAAAAGTGAGCCAAAAACGGAAACTGATGATGAACAACAATTGTTCTTCAATGCCGAAGATGCTTCTGCTGCTGGCCATCCTTTCTCGTCCAATTCGCGCGAATTTGCGAATTTAAATTTGGCACAAAACAGCGTAAAAGTTGAAGATGTTGATGAAACAGCAACAACAACAATAACGCCAAAATTAATTACCAAATTATTCCCGCAAAAATTCAAATATATGTCAGAATTTGAGCACAGAGAGAGAAGAAAGTCAAAAAAACATGCCGATGGGAATTATGGGATGCCAAACTCTGGTGAGGCCGACCAATCATTCAATGAACCAATGGAATCAGAATACGAACCCGATCACCCAGAAATTACCTCCTCGGATCAACTCTCTGATACCAGAAAATTGGAAATTCTCAATCAATATAATGCCATCAGGAACAAATGCCCTATTGGGCGTAATCCAAAGCAACAACAAGAAATTGAATGCCAAATTGCCAAGAAATTGGGCACAAACCGTTCCTACATTTATCGATGGAAGAAGCAATTTGGCCAATCAATGCGCAAACGTGCGCAAAATTTGGACAAAAACGAAGAAAAATTGGCATTAATCACAAAATTTGACGAAATGCGCAAAGGAAGTCCATGCGAAAGATATTCAAAAATTGAAACTGACATTGCAAAATGCTTGGGCACATCGCGCCTTAAGATTTACCAATGGAAAAAGGAATTGGGTAAGGTGATTTCTTTTATCCAAATCGATCGGTGTTGCCTCGGGCTAGTCGAGCATTTAAAAACTTAAATTCGAACTTAGCTCCGGGTTTTCGAGTATTAAAGTCTGACAAGGTACCAATAGACAGTTCCGGAAGAAAATTTTGCTTAGCTCAGTTAAATTTTCAATCCAAATAATTTAGATATGTTATCAAGATTAACACCAGAAAAAAAGTACCAAATAATTGAGAAATTCGACAAAATAAAAGAAGAATTTTCATCAAAATTCCACCTGCTGGCAGTACCAAAGCAAATTGAGCACAAAATCGCGCAAAAATTTGGCGTCACAGCAGAGACAATTCATAATTGGAAATTGGAATTGGGCATCATCAGAGCAAGTAAATCTTTACATAGATATACATATAATAGAAGCCTCCATTTGAAGACCCCCTATAATAGAAGCCCCCATCCCGCAAGAGGTTTATCATTTAAAGAAATACGGGTAATTTACATTTGTTTTCAAGGAAAACTCAAATACACTCATGACGAAAAAGTGGAAATGCTTAAAAAGTTTGACAAAATTAAACGAAAAAATCCGACACTAAGCAAAGGCAAAATTGCAAGCCGATTAAAAATCACCAGAAAAACGTTAAACAAATGGAAAAAGTCGAGAATTGGCAATGCGTAGACATTTGCTTCCGCGAATGTTTGATTTGTGATGAATTTATAACGATTAAGGAATTTGTCATTCATTCATTGCAAGCTCATGTTAAAAATTTCCATAAAAAACCAACATAAAACATTAATATATTTTTTATCTTTGTTCAAATCTTTATTTGTTGTCTAGATGATAGGAAAAAATTAAAGTTTTTTTTGAGCTACCGCAAAATTTAAATCGATTAGTAAGTAGGCTGTTAGATTTTTAATTTAATTGTTAGCGGATTGCTGTTAAAACTCTGACTTGAGAAGAAAAAATTTGAGAAAGGAAAGTGGGTGAAGAGAGAATTTGGGTTTATGAAACTGACAAAATTTTTCAGACGAAAAGCGAAACGAACCAACAGAATTTACAAAACGAATATGAAATACTTTCGAAAAATTTTGAAGCTCTGCTGGTAATAAATAGGGCCCGGATTTTTAGGTGCTAAAAATTCGTGTTCGGGTGTAAAACGCATGCCAAAATTTGCACTAGAGGAATTAAATCAAAAAATTCTCTGAATTTAATAAAAAATATAATTTTTAATAAGCCAAAAAGTGATTTTTTAAGGAGAAATTTTTTGAATTTTGAGTAAAAAAAATTGATTTTTAAAGGTGCATTAAAAAAAAATAAAAAATAGATTCTTAGGGGTGCATTTTCAGATTTTATTCCATTTTTGCTATGAAATTTCTGGAAAAATGCCAAAATAGGTGCTATTCTCAAAAAATCCAGTTTTAGGTAGTTTTAGGTGCTATAAAGTCGCTCGAAATTGAAAATCGTTTGGAGAAAATGCTATTTTTGGGCTTCTCTCATCATAACTAAGCCGCAAAAAAATTAGGTAAAAACCTAAAAATCCGGGCCCTAGTAATAAACGATAAAACAGGAAAAGAGTGAGAGAAGAGGAGTAGAAAAAGAGCAACCAAAGAAACAGAGGAGAGAGCCCCAAGTTTTCTCTTTTTTGTCTCAAGCTACACATTTAAATTGAGTTCTTTTGGCCTCATTGCAAAATTCAAAAAACTTCCTTATCAAATTTCTTTGTAGTTAATTTCTTGCGTGTTGAGTTGATTCGTAAAAATTACTGAACTTTTTCGATGGAGAATATGACTGCCCGCCGGGAAATTTTGAAAAATTTACGATGGGTTTAATGTAAATTGTAAGATTACAAACTTTGTATAAGTTTTTTGTGATTTTTAAATTTTTGTATGTATGCTGTTCCAGATGGGTCTTAAAATGAGGATGGTCTTGGGAAATACGGTATTTGCATGTGAACTTTAAACCAAAACTGCTTGTTCGTCAGCAATTTCAACAATTTCAATCCTGTTTCCCGACTTATTTAATCCCTTAACATACCGTAATTCCTGTATTAAAGCCCCCGGGGGCTCTATTTTTCAACCCTCCTGAAAAGGGGGGCTTTATTACAGGGGGAGGCTCTACTACAGGG
>JAKKIK010000956.1:0-20972 GCA_024500135.1 Heterodera carotae | reverse complement strand
CACTTAAACTTGTTGGGTTTTCGCGAAAAAATCTGCGAAATTTGAAATTTTAGCTAAAAAACGAGTTGGGGTAATAAAAACGAGTTGGGATAATACAAACGAGTCGGGTCAAAAACGAGTTGGGTAAAAAACGAGTTGGCCTGAAACGAGTTGGGTATTTACCCTTACAGCGTCGAAGGCAAAAAGCACTGATTCCCCCAAGCAAAACAGTACAACATATGGGAATACAATTATCGGTGATATTAATTTTGGGCAATCATAAAGATCATTCGTCCCGAAAATTTTTTTTTAGAAAATTGCAAATATTTTTCGAAGGCTATTTTAATGAGTTGAGCATGAATCCGACCTTCTTTTTGCCCAACTCCGAACTCCTAACCAGGATTTGAACCTCTTTCGGTACTAGTACGCCACAAAAAATCGTGTTTTAAGTCGTATAAAAATTATTTCCAGGGTTTTCGAAAGCGCTGATCATGAATCCGACCTCCATTTCGACCAATTCAGAGTACTGGACTCAAATTCGAACATTTGATCGAAAAGTCAAAAAAAATTTTAAAATCATTTCTTGTCTCAAATCAGTTAACGAGTTATAAGGGGAGGGGACAAAGAATAGTATTAGCCAATGTTTCTACATACACCCGACCTGTCCGATGAGGAAGACGATGAAGGCAAATTGAAATTCGCCAAGCATCGCGCGATAATCACCGCCCAATGAGCTGAGACATTGGAGGAATCTGTCGGAACTGTCAATGCCGGCCCTTCTCAAATTTGTGTCGGCCAACTTAATTTTAGATAAATACAATTAAGCTATTTTAAATAAAATAACATTAGCACTAAAAATTTGTAACTCAACGAAAATTAAGCTTTTTATTTAGAGCATCCACTGACGCTGATTTGGGGTATGTGTGTGAAGTACAACATCGCTTCTTCCCTTTCGCTCATCAGCGGCATTCCGTCTTCGTCAGTGAAGCGAATGCGCCCGCGGTGCTCTCTGTCCACAATGGAAAGACCGCGGGGGTCCCCCTGCAAATGAAAAAAATATTCAGAATTAGATGATTAATTCAGACCAATTTCTTTTCCAATTGCACCTCCTGCGTTATCATTTCATTTTGTGAGGAAATTCGACCGAGTGCATTTGAGGGGGAAAGTCGCCGGACAATCTCCGGCGTGACATATGAAGACAGAGAAAGCCAATTGCGATAATCTGCAAGTGGTTGATATTCTGAAATCGTCTCAATTGTGCCGGATTACCTGAGAATGGATAAACGCCCAAATTACAGTCAATGTTTTTGAGATTCGCGCGAAGCCGACCCAACTGAACAGAAACAGAGTTAATCATTGAATTCAATTTGCAAAACACGCCTCAATTTCGTCGGACTGATCATCTGACACCAAATCCTCACTTTGCTTGTCCCACCTCCTCAAAATTACTTCCTTTTGATGAAAATTGTGAAAAAATGCAATTCGTGGCGCTCCCGGCACACTTAAAATTGCAATTAAAAATGACAATGAACAAGAGAAATTTACCTGAAATAAATGAAATGCACGCCGGGAGGGATCATCTTTGGGAATGGTTACAGGATTTTGCAAATGACAATTTAGTGACTAATTGAAAATTAAACAACCTTCATCCCGAGAAAATTGGGACCAACAATCCACGAGCGGTAGTCCATGCCAAACTCACATCCCTCAGGGAAGTCTTTAAAAACCTGAACCCTTTTTTTTATAGACAGCAATGGACAAACAGTCCAAACACTGACCAACACTCCGCCACTTTCGAACAGTTCCAAAGCCAATTCTTGGGACATTTCTCCAGTTCGGAAAACTCTTTGTAGTTGCGATTCGTCCATTGGTACAACGTAAGGCAAACACAAAATAAATCAAAAAGAAGGTTAAGTGATGCAAATATACAATAATTGGGGTACATTAAACCGATGCAAATGTTGTGTCTTTAGAATATTTAAATCGTTTCTCTTATTTAAACAAAATTGAGATAAAAAGTCTTGTAATAATCGGTGCACTTCAATAAGCGTGGCCAGTAAATACAAAAATTCTTAAAATCTACTGTACTACAATATAAACCGGATTCTAACGAAAATACAATAACAAAAATTGATAAGATTAGGAGTTGAAAAAATAGAAAACCCGTTCGAGGCTAACCGTTTATTCGGTCTTAGACTTTTTAAGGTATTTGAAGAGGACGGGGGCCAAAGAAAGAGCAGCGAAAAAGGCGAGAAGAGCAACGGACTCCCAGGACCAGACAACGTTGGCATTCGTCATCATTTGAAGGGTTGTGCCGGCCTGGATGAACAGAAAACTTGGAGGAGCAACTCCTGGGGGATGAAGGCACAAATTCAGACACCATTGAACAATTAAAATGGCACCAACCAGCTAAAGTGCCGAAGAAAAAGGGCAGGACAGGTACATCCACCACGGGGCTGGCCAAATTAATGAACCAATTGGGCAGTATTGGTGTGACACGCAAAAAAACAATGTAATTGAACAAGTGGTCAGCCTGTTTTTGAACCTGAAAAGTAAAGAAAAGGCTACATAAAATGGTGGTGTTTCGATTTGACTGATAATGAAAATGGGCTTCATCCCATTGTCCCACCGTCAATTCACCTCAATTTGCCACTTTGACAATTTGTCGGGAAAATAATGCATCATCAAACTCCGCCCGAACATCAGCGAAAGAAAGTAACAAACGGTGGCACCGGCAGCCGAGCACAGACAGACGAGGGCCAACGCAAGCGGAAAGGAAAAAAGGTAACCGGACAGAATGGTCAGGAAGATGGAGCCCGGGATGGCGAAGGATTGGAGCCTAAATGGAGAGGGAATTAATCAATTCCCACACAAAAAGATCAATGAATCATACAAAAATAATTTTAGTAAATACACAAACATCAAATAAATGGCCGCCACGCCGGAAAGAACGGTGTAAAAGTGTTGCTCCTTGTATCGGTTGAGAACACGGCCTAACCGTTTGGCGTCATCAATTGTTTGAGGGTATCGGAAATGCTCTCGCTCCTCTCTGAAAGTCATAAAGTTAGTTTAAGTTTGTTTTAGACATGCGGAAAACCGACATAAATATTGTTGAAAATGCTTCTTTTATTAGACAAAAACTTACGGCCTCAATTCGGGGAAGCGCATATAAATGGTCAGAAGTGTAACAACATAAATGAAGACAACAGAAATGAGAGTAATATTTCGAGAACTGACCAGGGAAATAGTCATCTTAAAACCAAAACAATCGACTTTAAAAATTAGTGTTTGTTTTAACACACAATTCGCTAAATATTTTGATTTATATTTTTTGAACATTTAATTCAAAATATTTTGGCTTGATTTTATTTATTGTAACTTAAATATTATACTCATTTTATTTATCAGAGAAACTCTCTTAAAGTAGAACCAAATTGTCAATCAAACTCAAAACAGGACCCGATAATAAACAAAACAGCAATTTTGTTCTTTGTGGACATACCCTTTCGTTATCACTAGGAATTATAACGAAAAAAATGTTTGATATTTCTGTCTAATTAATGATTTAATTAAAATACTGTACACATTGTTATTTTTTTAATTATTTCCTGCAAATTTTAGAAGGCTCATTCAGAGAGGTTAAAAAATGAATTTGCTGAGCCGAACGACGACAAATCCAATCGCTTCTTGTTCAATCTTCGGCATGAAAAGAATGTTCAGGATGAATCAGATCAGGAATTTAAATTTGCAAGAATACCAGAGTAAACAGCTGCTTCGTCAAAGTGGATGCACTGTACAGAATTTTTTTCTTGTTGAGCATGGCGTAAAACCGACACAAACGGACGACCAATTCCGAAACTCCGGTAGTAATTCAATTATATTCTCATCGCAGCATTTCATTTTGTTTAGCATATTCTGAGTATGTTGTTAAAGCTCAAATTTTGGCTGGTGGACGGGGCAAAGGCCACTTTATCGGCTGTCCAAAAGACGAGGGAGGAATTCGCATTACAAAATCGTAAGTTTGTAGTGAACAAGGATGCCTTAAATTGCTTTAATTAATCCATATTATTTTCAGCAAAGAGGAGGCGGTCACTTATGCGAATTGTATGCTCGGAAAAAAACTCGTCACGCAACAGACGGGCGACCAAGGCGTACTCGTCAAAAAGGCATTCATTCTTAAGAATTCCTATTTAATTGGCTAATTGGTCCAGGTTATGGTTGCCGAATCTGTTACAATCAGTCGAGAGACGTACCTTTCCATTCTTATGGATCCCACTTCTACAGGACCCGTTAGTTTATTCCTTTTTTTAAATAATTAATAGTCTGACTCCAATCTTGCCAGGTGATTGTCGCTTGTCCTTTGGGTGGCATGGACATCGAGGAAATTGCCAAAAATCATCCTGACTTAGTATTTAAGGTCCATCAATGGCATTCTTAGTTATATTCAATAATATTAAAGATTGTTGCCCCTCCCCATTTTTGACAAAACATTCAAATATTTTCCATAAAAAAGGAGTCAGTTCTGCCTTTATTCGTTTTTAACAACAATTTAAAATTTTAAGGAACGAATTTCGGTGCTCGAAGGAATAAGCGAGAAGCAGTGCCAAAGAGTTGCTGCGTTTTTGGGCTTTTCTGGCAAAACGTTTGATAAAGTGCGAAAATTAAATGAAAAAATACAAAAATTAAATTTTAGGCAACTGAACAAATTCGAAGGTTATACGAGCTTTTCGTTAGAGTTGATGCTTCTCAAATTGAAATAAATCCTTTTGTTGAGACTGACGACGGTCAAGGCAATTTTCACTGGTTTTTTTGCCATTTGTGGGATTCGTTTAGTTTTTTGTGTCGACGCCAAATTGAATTTTGATGATAATGCTTCGTTTCGTCAGTCAGATATTTTTACATTGGAAACATTTGAAGAAATGGTAATAAACAGTCTTTCAGGTCCATTATCCACACCGAAATGCCTTCCCAATTTAGGATTTGCGAGAAATTATGGCCAAAAAGAGTGGCTTGTCTTACGTCGGCCTTGATGGAAACATCGCATGTATGGGTAAGAAAGGAATGGGAAGAAAAGTCAACGAAAATGCAAAAACAATGGCATTCAGTGAATGGTGCTGGCTTAGCAATGGCAACAATGGTAAATTGTCAACTTTATTTTCACCTACAAAAGAAAATGGATAAAATATTTTAGGACATCATCAAACTTTACGGCGGCGAGCCCGCCAATTTTTTGGGTATGTTTGACTTGAAATTATTACCCCACACCACAAAAAACATCCATTTAACGACAAAAGTATCTCAAAAAATTAACGGTTCCTAAGAATGTGTTAGTTTTTTTTCATTACTTTGTTCCATTAGATTTGGGTGGTGGTGCGACAGTTCAACAAGTCAAAGAAGCGTTCAAAATTGTAATGACTGACGCGGCCAAACTTCGTGTCATTTTTGTCAATGTTTTCTGCGGCATTCTCCGTTGTGACGTGGTCGCACAAGGCATCCTGGAAGCGACAGCCGACTCAAAACTGAACATTCCTGTGGTCATTAGGCATGCGATTGGCTCTTTCGAGCAATTCATAATTTCATTCGGTGTTTTAAAATCAATAATATTATTACTTTGGGTAATGGGTTTTGTCTTATTGTGTTTTTGAATTTTTAGGCTAAAGGGCACTCGAATGGCTGAAGCCAAAAAACTGATTGATGGCGCCTCAAACTCGAGCATTTTTGAATGTTACGACTCTTTTGAAGACGCTGCGAAGAGAGCAGTGCAAATTTCGCAGCAAACCGATGCAAAATTGGAAGAGCAGGGACAGAAATATGCCTGCAGTGTTTGAGTATCACTACTATAATAATCTTTTCTCAATCAATTCTCTTTTTTTTTGAATAGGAAATTTTTTGTTTGATTTGTTATCTCCCAATTTTTAGATTTTCACATATTGTACCAAAATTTATATTAAATTATTGTTGATCTTTTATCTCTCCATTTTAATTGGTTTCTTCCATTTCCTTTTTTTCTGGGTTCAAATGATACGAATTAGAAAAATGTTCGTTTTAGCATGCGGAAATTTCTCTCATTGTTTTTGGTTACACTTCATAGTCCTTTAAGAATGATGGCAAAAAAATCATCGACAAAAGCTAAAATTGTGGTCACAGATTCGACAGTTTCAGTGAAGAAATTAGCGGAGATTGGCCATGTGTGCCAATTTTGTCAGTTTGCTATTGCTTTTTTTTTCTTTATATTTTCCATTTCAGCTGGAAGTGGTCAAATGCCAAGGGAAATTCTGTTGGAAGAAGTTGCCGACGCTGATGCACTCTTTTGTCTTTTGCGGGACAGAATCGACGACGAATTGTTGGCACGAGCACCAAAGTTGAGAGTCGTGGGAACGATGAGCGTCGGATATGAGCACATCGATTTGGAAGCCTGCAAAAGACGGTGGGAGACGCAAATGGGCAGATAGACTTGAAAAGTTTAACCTATATCAGAATTACTAAGATAGGGTACGTTAATTTTTCGAAAAAACGGATTGAAGGCTATCGAAATCAGGTTGTTCTGATTTACGCCTCTTCCATTCCACCCTGACAAAATTATGTATCTTACGTCTTCTTTCCTCCATTTAGTGGGATACGCATCGGATACACGCCAGGTTCAGTCTCTTCTGCCCATTTCCAACGTTTGCATTTAGGCCCGACGGGACAGATGTTTTGACCGATGCTACGGCGGAGCTGGGCATGGCGCTTCTCCTGGCCACGGCGAGAAGAAGTACAACCAAACATTTTCCGAAACACAATTTACTGATCATAATTTAAGTCCCTGAAGCTGTAAGGTCCGCACAGACGTGAGTGACTCTTCTGTCCTCCCACCCATCCATCCCATTTTCGTTTTTTTCATCTAAATGTTTAAGCGGTGGTTGGAACACGTGGTCACCATATTACAGTGAGTTATCCATTTCGACCCCCTCCCGCCGACACCTAACTTCTCTCTCTTCAGTGTGCGGCAAGACCCTTGTTGACGCCGTTGTCGGAATTTATGGGATGGGAAAGATTGGCACTTGCATGGCCAACAAAATTGTGGCGTTCAAACCGAAACGAATTATTTACAACAACCGAAGGGCAGTAGGTAGCTTATGCAAATTTGGTAAGTCATTCTAAATTGGCTTCCTTTAGATGCTTCTCCATTCGAATTTGTCTCTTTTGACGCGCTTATTTGCCAAAGTGACTTTGTGATCGTTTGTGCTGCGCCTTCAAAAGAAAACGCTAAAATTTTCAATGGAGACGCATTCGCAAAAATGAAAAAGGACTCTATTTTGATCAACGTTTCCAGGTCTAGGCCCTCCTGTGAACTTTTTCAACAAAATCATTTTTTCAGGGGTATTTTGGTAGACATTGATGCGCTGACGGAAGCACTCAAAAATGGACGAATTGGCGCCGCTGGGCTTGATGTCACAGACCCAGAACCATTTCCGACAGATCACCCTCTATTCAGCATGGACAATTGCGGTCAAAACACACTAAAAGCATTGTCATTAATATTCGACATTTTAGTTATTCTGCCTCACATCGGTTCCGCAACATTTGCTACGAGGGATTTAATGGCTTCGACCACTGAACAAAACATTTACAATTGTCTCCAAGGAACTGAAATGGTGGCGGAATTGAAAGTACCATGTCAGTTATGATGATGTGAATATGTACTAATGATATAAAATTGGTTATTTGAAGAAAAGAAACCAGATTTCTAATGCAATTCCAGTTTAACACGACCATTTAATTATCGAGAATTTTGTAACAAAAATATTGAATAAATTTGTAATCGATTTTCTCTAGCTTTATAAATAAAATTTGACTAGGTGACTTACAAGTCCCACAAAAAAAAATAAGTTAAAAGGGCATTTGTGAGTTACCAAGGGCTTCTCGGGGGTTTCCAAGGGTGCTGATCTCGTAAGATTTGTCATATGACATCATCTAATCTATCTATTCGAGTCCGGGATTCGGAATTGGCTATTCGTGATCAGCGATATTTTCAACATTTTAAACCTGAAAATTTGACCGAAAAATTATTCCAGTATTCACAAGAATCTATTATTACCATCTTTCGACCGAAATGTCGTATTCGCTTACCTCGACATTTTCTCTATTGTTTCGTCGAAATGGTGATGCAACTAACTCAAATTATCAGACCACCAACGCTGATTCGCTGCCTGCTACGAATTCCGTATGTGCATTTTCTTTGATTACATATGAAATTCGCTTTTCCACTTTAGCCTCTTTCCCTTCAGCCGTACAAACTTCTTTCGACAGAGCTTTGGCTTTTAATTTTAAGTAATTTGGACAGAAACAATTTGGACAATTGTGAGCTTGTTTGTGTGTGGTGGCACGAATTGATCCGTTACAACAGCAAATACCTTTCGGGAAGAGTGATTGATTACATCATTTTTTCGACAAAAAGGGCTTTTTCAATGGTAAAATTATGTCTCTCTGATCAGCAGTTAAGTATTATGTTTTTAGATTCTCAGCAGTGGGGACATTGTCAAAATTTATCGCTATGACAAATATTTCACTTTGAGGTTGGTTGCCTTTCTTAGTCATATTTGACGATATTACAATACAAAAACAGAAATGTGTGCCGACCCATCGACGACCCCTCTTTCGTCACAGTGCACACTTATCGCCGTAGCCGAATCAGATCCGAGCCATCCCTGGGCAGTGATCAGCTGAAACTGTTCTTTGAGGAACTACGTCTCTTGACATACAAACCACATGATGCATTATCCAGCCAAAACGATTACTCCGTTTATTGTGGCCGTGACGGGATTGGCCTCCGACACCTTGCCGCCAAGTCCGTCCTTAGGAAGGGAATCTAATAACAATTGCCCAAGAAATGGTTCTTTGCACCCAATTGTGGAGAATTGCATTTATTTGTCTATTCTTTTGAGACCGTCAATCCTTTGGTTAAATTTTAAAGGTCGTCATACAAAATTCGGACTCCACCGGTCGCATTTTTTGTGAAACTGAACAAACTATTACGCAATTTAAGCCATGTCAATTATTTGGTCTTCCAGGCAAATTTTATTTTTTCGAGCTAGGGAATGGGTTTGGTCAAAAGACTTGCTTTCGCAGCAGCGTAACTAACTTCCCTTTCAGTCCTTCACACTTACTGATGCCTTTGTCGAGCGGTTCATTCATTACGTCGAACCCAAAATGATAGTAAAAAGTAAAGTCCGGTTTTCTTTTTTTTCACAACTTTCAATTTTTAGATATTGAGCGTATACGCTCTAATTTCACAAAGCACCATAACAGCCAGGAAGCCGCCCGTTTTTTCTTCAGTGTCATTTTGGGGAACAAGCAAATTTTGGAAGATCCGCAGACGCACTGGTGATACTCAGAAAAGGAGAGAACTAAGTCTTTCATCAATTGTATTTCGCTAAAATCTAAATCTATTTTATTCATTAATTTTTGAGGAAAACAATAGAACAATCGTCCGCTATAAAGCATTGCTATAAAAACAAAACATTTGAAACCATTGTCAAGCTGCAAAAAGAGATTGTCTCCGTTTTTTGGTGTTATACACGACGTCATCAGACCCGCTTCTATTCGTTTCGTCCGACTGTGGAATCCAAGAAGGAACTTTTCGTTTGAATGGTGATGGTTCTCCGTCAGCAGAAGAATCGGCACTGATGCCATATTCGTACTCGAAAATGGAGAGAATTATTCGCAATTGGTCATAAGTAAGCAAATTGTCTGGCAGCCGTTCCATTATTGGCTTCAGTCGAATAACATCTAAAAAAAAATTATGAAAATGGCTTATTAAGGTCGTTTCATTCCGTCCCGTTGGAGGAAGATCGGCACCAATCATGAAATTTTTGTTGAATAGAACTTACATTCCCATTTTTATTTCTCAATTTTGATTTTGTAAGAATAATAAAAATACATTGCCAAACCGTAATCAGACCAACCTCGTCTATTATCTTCCACTTTTTGGTACACCGTTTTGACCAAGTCGGGACTGATGCCGAGCACATCCAACTGGACGGGTAGGCCTTTACGAACAGCTGAGTTCAAATGATTTGCGATGGTTCCAGTTGTTAGTTTGAAGCGAGTGGCCAATTCGGCCAGGGTAAGCCGACCGACCAAATGTGCCAAGTAAGAATTGCGCTCGGACGGGGTCAGCTGCTCATGGATTGTACTTTCCAATTCCACCGGCACTTCGCCACCGGCCGAGCCAATCTGGTCCCTTGGCACATTGTTGGAGGCACAAAACGCGGAAACCAAAGCCAAAATTCGCTTTGAAAATTGATGTCGGCGCTGTTCCGGGAGGCCTTCCACTCTGGCGAGACTTTGTTCGCTGAAAAAAGTGGTAAAATAAGATGAATTTTTACGAATCAAACTTTGTTGGCCGGATTCTAAGCAGTTCTTCGACAACAGTGTTGCTGAAGACCGAATTGGCAGCACAGTCCATTTGCGAGGAGAGATCATAACGAAGGTTTTCGAATTCTTTGCGCAGTTCAGGAAGCTGAAAATGAATTCCTTTTTAGGCTAAATTGATTCAAAAATTATGTGCCTTTTCAAATGTTTCAATGTTTGTTTGAGTCGCCAAATTGGGGGCCAACGAGGGATAGAAAGTGCCGTCTTTATACGAACGCTCTTTTGACTCATTCAATCTTCTGAAAATTCGCACCGTCAGCAAAGTCATTAAGACAGCAAATATTTGTTCGAATTGTGGGTCGAAAACCCAAGTGTAAATACTTTTCCGAGAATATTTGCACAACCGCCGCTCTGATGGGCACTGTTCGACTTTCGTCCGACGATTTGCCTGTCGCAGTGCTTGTGCTGAGTGAGGATAGCAAATATTCGGTTGGAATAAGCTCCAAGTTCTAAACCAAAGAATGATTACAAAGCGAAAATAAATTACATGGAAAAGGATCAGTTCACTTTGGACCCGCCGTTAAGCCATTCCGTCGCTTTCGGTGCCATTTTAGTCAGATAACCGAACTGCGAAAATGTGGACTTAGACTCCGACAGAAAGCCGTTGTTGCGTAGCAATTTGCCAAACTCCATCCACCAGGGTTCGGATCTGCTCTTACCACTACCGAACAGTTGGTGGCCAAGAAGGCCTTTGCTCTTCAGAAAAGACAGCGAAGTTTTCTTAAAGAGCAAAAAATGGCGTCGTGTTTAGAATTAAAGAATTAAAATTATTTGCACATTTTCATTTCCTCGCAAAAAATCAATTGGTTTTTTGAGTCCGCTCCGTCCATTGAATAGTTCAAGTGCATTGAAAAGTTTTTGGGCATCCTCTCCAAAGTCGACCATCGTTTGCTCCCCATAACTTTTTGAGTCGTGCCCTCCAAATTGGCACCGTTTCGCGCAATTGTCACAGCAGTCAGAGTTCGGCACGTCTGGGTGTTGGATGGAATTGTCAAAATAGGACAGAACCAGATAGCGACGACAGCTGGTCGTCGTCAAGAATTGTTCCATCCGTCGAAGCATTTCCATTTTGTGGTTTTCGTAGTCACGCGTGAGATTGTTCGCCATTATTCGGCGTCTAAAAAAGACAAATTGTGAAAGGCAACTTGGTTGCGGGAATGATCACTCACTTTTGCATCATAATGTCACCACCACCATAAAATATTAGACACCGACTGGGAAACCCATCGCGGCCAGCTCGACCGATTTCTTGGTAGTAGCTTTCAATGTTTCCCGGCGCTTAATTTATTTCTGAGTTTGCAATCCATTTTCCCTCTCTATCACTTACATCCGTAATGGATCACTCTTCGCACGTCCTTTTTGTCAATACCCATTCCGAACGCAATGGTTGCAACGCATGTACTCGCTCGATCCGTCACAAAATCTTTGTGCGCTTTATGTCGCTGCGAAGTGGTCATCCCGGCATGGTAACCGACGGCACGCACGCCAATAGCTTAAAATTCTGATGGAAGGGAAATGAAAAGTCCACGAAAGGACCAAAAAGGGAAAAATTTAAAGCAAATCCCATCGAGGATTGCCACCCAACTATCGCTGACTTCTGAATTGTTGTGTCAGCTGATTGACGATTTCTCGAGTTTGGCAGTAAATAATCGTAGGCCCTCCAAAATTGGGCCCAATTTTGGAGTCGTCCTCGAGGAGACGCTCCAAATCATTTTGCACGCACCTTTCAAAACTGAAATTGAGAGCTTGAGTTTGGCTAAAAAATATGCATTTCCCCTTCTCACCTCAATGCCTGCGTTTTCTTTTGCACTGCGATGAACAAATTCTTCCTAAAAATGACACTAATTAAGCGAAAAAAAAAGAAAAGTGGCCAAACACCTGTCAAACCCGGATATTGTCACTTTTGGGGTTTTCAACCGCAGATTTTGGATGATGTCATTTCTCACCGGATCGGTGGCGGTAGCCGTTAGTGCCATGGCAGGAACACCCACCAATACATTGCGAATTTCGGCAATTTGGCGATAGCCTGGCCTGAACTCGTGGCCCCATTGGGAAATGCAGTGAGCCTCGTCAATGGCGAGCAGTCCAACGTCTGAAGACACAAATTGATAACGGGGAAAAAGAATGAAGTCATAATTAGTGGATACATTGCTGGATGTTCCTGATAAAGTCGGACGACGTCTGATAAGCTTCAGGCGTTATGTAAAGGATGCGCAGCCGTCCTTTTTTAATTGAATCAAAAATGGACTCTCTCGACTGAGTGCCTCCCAAATAAGCGGCATCGACGCCAGCATTCCTAAGGTAGGATAAAATAATTTTGCGTATCATTTGTGTTTCTAATAACTGCTGTACTTACTCTAAGGCGTTCACTTGGTCTTCCATCAATGAAATCAGTGGAGAAACGACCAAAGTGAGATTATTCCAAATAAGAGAAGGCATTTGGTAGCAGACACTCTTTCCATAGCCTACAAAAGTGATAGATCGATTATATAATTTGGCACATTTTGTCGCTGGAAAATGAATGCACGGACAAACCAAACCAAACAATAACCTGTGGACAGAACCACCAATTGGTCCCTTTTATCAAGGGCCGCTTCGATGACTTCGCATTGCAAAGGGCGGAAACGCGAGTAACCGAAATATTTTTTCAGCAACTCCAAACTTCGTCCAATCAGAACGGCACTCGGCGAATGTCCGTCCCGGTGGCTGATTGTGAGGGAATTCGCCGCCGGAGGGGCGGCCATGGAAGGAGAAGCAATACATTCGATATCATCCGACTCAGTCTCATCAATGTTCTCACAATCATCGCCTCCAAGTGTCGAAGCCTAAAGAAAGTGATAGATGGACACGCAATTCACAGAGGAAGGCATTCAATTCCCCTTGAATTTTTAATTTAATAAATTAGTGCCCTAAATGTCCACTTCTCTGTTGTTCGTCGGATTTTCTTGAGCATCGTTGATTAAATACAAATAGTCTTTAGATTCATCGTAGAAATCGTCGTCAAAAGGCACTGAAAGGCTCATTTAGGGTGAATGAACTCTAAAAACATGGATTTATGAGGTAATTATTAACGAACATTGCTTAAAAATTCAAATAGCATTGCGATCACGGACTGGATTTACGAGATAGTTAAATCCTGGACCAGAATAGAACATATTTCAAAATTCATATTTGCAAAACTCACGCAAAATTTCGATTTAAAAATTTAAATAATAAATAATTAAATTAAATTTTATTATCGCGCGGACAAAATCCCGTCCCGGCAAAAAGTGGAGGCGGGCGTGAGGGCGCCAGAGCAGAGGACGGCATCCTCCGGTATGGCATAGCTAAAAATATTGGGGGGGGGGGGAGGGTAAGGGGGGTATCTTTGGTTCTTCGGCTCCACAATTCAAAAGTGCCCCCACCCTCACTCTGATTCTGACAATACATATTTAGGCAAACAAAAAATAAAATAAAAAGTTTATTTGGAGAAGTCTATTAAAGACAAAACCATCTTTCTCTAAAACATTCGCTAAAATGTGTCGGAGGTTAAGGGGACGAACCCAATAAATAGTCTCAACTGTTTATTAGGTCTTTATAGAAATTGTAGAATGAAAGAATATGCAATCAAATTGTTTTTATAGAAAGGGCAAATTGAAATATGAATGAGAAAGAATGAAAAAGGAAGAAAGAAAGAAAGAACTTGTGAATCAATTTGATAAACAAAAAAGGAATTGGAATCACTTTCATAGAGAAGAACAAACATTGCATTTTGAGTGTTTACAAATGATGGATTTGGGGGGATTGTTCAAGGAGTTCAGTCATTGATCAAATTGTATTGGCGCGGACACACTCAATCCAAACAATTCATTCATCCGTCACGCGGCAACGTGCCGAATGGACTGCTCATGCGTCTCAGCCGGTTCAGGAGAAAGTAATTGTGTTGCTGCGAGTGCGCGATGGTCAACTGACTGTCGACGGACACTGTCCGCAGGGACGAGCCGCGCTTGAACACAACGACGTCGCCGGCGGAAGAACGCTGCTGAATTATGCTCATTCGTTGGTCATTGATCGCCTAAACTGCTCGGTTTTTTTACTGGGACTAGTCCCGGTCCCTGCTTTTCTACCGGGATTTCCCGGTTTTCCCAGAAGATCCCTTCTCGACCAACCCTAGTTTCAACCAATGAAATCCGAACATTGTCAATAACAAAAACAAAGAATATTTCATGGCAACCTGTTGTACATAGGAGGACGGGAACCAGCCCGTCTTTGCGTCACGCGTTCGCTCCCCGTAAAACCATCCGTCGGACATTTTGCGCAAAATGTTCACCAAATCGCCTTTGCTCAAATCCAATTCGTCCTCCTGTTGAATCGCATAATTGTGTACCGCTAGCGCCTGTGGACAGTCCCATTCCGAGTAGATTTTTTCGTCTGAGTTGGCACACTGTGAATAAATTTAGAAAAGATCAATAATTCAAGAGATAAGCCCTGATTCAAACAGTGTGCGGCAAATGAGAATTTCGGTATATATCGTGTTATATGTCGAAAAACTGCAGTATTTCGGTTTAAACGCGGTAAATACTGAATTCTATACCGATACTATACCGAAAATTTCGGTATAATAATACCGATACCGTGCCGCAAACTAATACAGACCCCTCTTGGTACCATAACTGTCCCTCGCCCCAAAAAATTTCTGTCTCCTTACTGTTGGCGGTCTCATCGCCGTCAGCCATCGTTCTCTGTCGCTTTCACTGTCGGCATTTAGCAGCAGTTCCACCGGCTGATTGCCCCGTGCATTTTGTGTCAACGTGCATAAAATCAAGTGCAAACTGTTGCCATTGCCGATGGCGTTCATGGCGCGCAAAGGCACCCGCGCATTATTTGCCTCGAGGGGTTCGGCAACGACAAAACGCCGCAGGGCGTAGTCTTTGCAGACGAAAGTGCCATTGGGCCGTCCTTTGGTGATCAGCAACAGATCGGAAAACAGAAACAGCATCTGCACACAAAATTGTGATCATTTCAAATTATAAAAAATATTTTATTTTTCATTTTACCAAATGCCGCGTCTTCAAAATGCTCCCTGCGCGACGCTCCTCCAGCTGAGAAAGACGCCCACTTTTGATCAAATAGCGTCCGCTGGACACCAACGGCACACGTCGCAGTTCGGTGCCCTTGTAGACAATCTTCGAGTCGATCTCCAGCAGCTGCTCCGTTCGCTCCATTTTCCGTGCGCCTTCGTTGCAATTGCGGACAACCGAAAGCAAAGAAAGAAACGATTTAATTTTAATGTTAGGACAAAAATGTCGGGGATGAACACACTTTTGTCGGGGATGAAATATTTTCAAAAAGTTGTAAAGAAAGTCAGAGAGATTTTTCAAATAAAGAAAAATTCATTTAAAGACCCCACTCCTTTTGCAACTAAAATATTCGCCAAAAATGTTCGGGGTTCAGCCCTAATTAATTGTTCGGGGCCCATCCCTAATTAATTGTTTGGTGGTCTAATTTTTTGGATGTTCTTGCTTGAATGGCCAATGTCAGTGCTCGAGTGGCAACAGAGTGCTGATGCTTGGAGGGATGAAGACGGTCCAAAATGGCATATATAAGCAGGGGATAACGCGTAATGCGCTGCATTGGCAGCATCAGAAAGGAGCGCATGTCCAACCCGTGGCATTGTTTGTCCGCTTCAAGACGCTGCAAAGCGGCCAAGAAGAGCGAATTGGTTGATCTGATTTTTAGAGGATTATAAAGGGAATGAATGGACATCCAACAAAATTCGGAAACAATAAAATGACTGACTTAAGTGCCTTCAAAGTGCGGTCTTGGTACACCTAAAGCGGGCGTAGGACATAATTAAAACATCCATAGCAGACAGAAAAACACCACCACCACCTGATTTGAGCAGTAATTGACGTAGGGACTGAAATGGCGCTCAAAGTATTCGCAAAGGATGTCGCACAGTTCGGACACGACAAGACTCTGCTTCAGCCGCGTTTCCAACTCGCATAAGAGACGCTCGCTGCAGTCGCGAATGGCCAAAATGTTACTGCAAAAGGCAACAACGAATCAATTAATTGGTTTCATTTTCAAAAACATGGTATTTGACAACAACCTGAACAGCTGCTTCTTCTCGGAGATCTGAAAAACGAATATTTAAAAATTCAAACATTGGGATTAGTCGATTTAAACTCAAATCTCTTTTTTTGCTCAATTTAATTGGGTGTTTTGGAAAAATCCGCAAAAACGATAACCGTTTGATTCTCTGACATTCACTGATCAAACTCACCGAAACCACTGAACGATCACTTTTGGAGCCGAACAATTCGGGTGAGCACATAAAGTGGGAAATGAGAAAGGAGAGCGATCGGAGATAGGAAGCTTCGGAAGTGATCACCTGACAAGCATAAAAGTGTCCAATTAATTGGACACTTTCTCACTTTTTGATTATTTAACCAACCTCAAAATAAGCCTCCTGCAATTTCTTTTGCCCGTCGTCCATTTTGTCCAGAAAACCGCCTTCCTTCACTTCTTTAAAAAGAGGCTAATAATTATTAATTAATTAATTGCCATTTGTCCTTTTACCGGCTAATTCACACCAAAGTGACCGTTGGGAGCCGTATTTACTGCCGCCAAGAAGGCGTTCCCTGCGCACCGGCAATGTGCTGGGAGTGTTCGGGATTGAGGACAGACGCGAGAGCGAATCAGCTGAACGGCAGGAGCAAATGGTGCTCAGCAAATATCAAATTCAAACAATGACCCCCCTCTATTTGAAGCCCGCCCTTAAGGGTGTAATTAGAAATAGAAGCCGCCGGGCGTCTATTATAGGAAATATAATAGGCGAGATCTACGGTATCGCGGTTTAACCTCTTCCGGAATCGGCGGATGATGAGGCGGTAGACGAATGACGACGGACATTGACGGCAGAAGATGAGCTGACACTTGCGCAGTCTGTCGGATCATTGCATACGCTTAAGTGAACGAACAAATTATGCATTTATGAGACTGAACTGCCAGTTAAAGTCCGTCTCCAACAGTCGGGGATATCATCCCTGGCCACTTTCATTCCCAATGTACTGAAATGGGCGTCTTTGTTCTGTCCGACCTGTCCGTCTCATCCGCCTCTGCTCGGGCGATGGTAGTAATCCCCTGCAGTTGCTTTGCTTCCCTTGCGCCGATGGCACTTTTCGGTTGATTGTCCCCTCCAGCGGCGCCAACTTCGGCGATGGTTTCCAAGCGGAGGAGAGGAGCAGTCAAAGAAGAAGAAGAAGAAGCATTGTCACTGGAGGGGCAAAGCACGGATGAGCACGGCTCGCTGGTCCGTAGCAGTTGTTGTTCCTCTTCATGGAGCATGTAAATCTGATAGAGCGGTTGCTCAATGGGCAGTTGCGAAGTGTACGCGACGAAGTCGGCGGGTAGGATCAAGCAGGGACAACCCTCGCCGGAGGGGATCGAACAGGGACAGCCGCCGACGGAGGGAATTGAGCAGGGACAGCCATCGGCGGGGGGAATGGAACATGGATAACTGTCGCCGGAGGGGCTCGAGCAGGGACAACCCTCGCCGGAGGGGATCGAGCAGGGACAGCCGCCGACGGAGGGGATTGAGCAGGGACAGCCATCGGCGGGGGGAATGGAGCATGGATAACCGTCGCCGGAGGGGATCGAGCAGAGACAGCCTTCGCCCGAGGGAATTGAGCAAGGACAGTCGTCGCCGGTGTTGCACATGCAGCAGACGCCAGGGGCGGCACAGCATTCGTGCATTTGCATTGGCACAGCGCCCACGGCATTTTCATCGCAAGCACACGCTTTGGCTATTGCTTCTTCATTTCGGACCTGTTGATAAGCAAATTTTAAAAAACGACTGAAGGATTTTCTTGAAACCTCAACAGCGCCGGCGGCAATATCCATGGATTGGTGGTGATGAAAACCTCAAAAGAGTGGGGAAATAGTTGAATCCATTCGAAAAAGAGGGCACAAACACAAAAATGGCACTTTTTGATCAAAAACCAACAAAAAAAAGAGAAAACAAATTTGAGATTGAAGAGATCAAAAGTGAGAAAACTGTGTTTGATTATTCTGTTTGTTTGTGGAATATAAGAAAACGAAATGTTTTGCTTTCCATGACACAAATTACGCCTTTCACTTTTTTAAGCCTATCGTATTTCAAAAAGTGACAATTTTTGATGAAAAGTGATGGCTCATGGACATGGGCTGCCAAGCTTATCGGATTTGTTCCAGAAAAAGCAAATAAATCCGAGGCTCATGGACACGGATTTCAGCTTCTTCGCACATCTTAACATTTTCCATGCCAATCTCTTTTCTTCACTCTCTTTTCATTCACTTTGCTTGCTTTTAACGAACGCGGATTAAAAGGGATTTGAGGGAGAGCAGAAAAGAGAGAGAGAAGAAAAGCGGCGAAAGAGAGAGAGAGAGAGAGAGAGGAATAGAGAGAAATGAGGAGAGAGAGAGAGAGAGAGGAGAGAGAGAAAAATGAAAGAGAGAGAGAGAGAGAGAGAGAGAGACCAATCATCGCCGCTCATCACATCAATCTGATCACATATCCTCATCCCATCACATCCTTCGCGGCTGTGATGGCTGTCATCACTCGGGGGGGGATTAAATTGGCAGAACAATTGTAATTTTGATTCATGCTAATTCTAAATGGGTTTGGATAAGTGGCCAATTCGGTTGACACTAACAGTCATTGTTGATTCATCCAGCACAAAGACAAATCCCGCAAAATGCCTGGGGCATTTATCCATTGATTGATATCCATCTCATTTTCGAACACTTACAAAGTGATTGTTCAGAGAAAGGCATAATCCCGCAAAATGCCTGGGGCCTTTATCCATTAATTGTGATATCCATTTCATTTTCGAACACTTTCTAATCCCAAAAAATGCCCGGGGCCTTTATCCATTAATTGATATCCATCTCATTTTCGAACACTTACAAAGTGATTGTTCAGAGAAAGGCATAATCCCGCAAAATGCCTGGGGCCTTTATCCATTGATTGATATCCATCTCATTTTCGAACACTTTCTAATCCCAAAAAATGCCCGGGGCCTTTATCCATTAATTGATATCCATCTCATTTTCGAACACTTACAAAGTGATTGGTCAGAGAAAGGCATAATCCCGCAAAATGCCCGGGGCCTTTATCCATTGATTGATATCCATCTCATTTTCGAACACTTTCTAATCCCGCAAAATGCCTGGGGCATTTATCCATTGATTGATATCCATCTCATTTTCGAACACTTACAAAGTGATTGTTCAGAGAAAGGCATAATCCCGCAAAATGCCTGGGGCCTTTATCCATTAATTGTGATATCCATTTCATTTTCGAACACTTTCTAATCCCAAAAAATGCCCGGGGCCTTTATCCATTAATTGATATCCATCTCATTTTCGAACACTTACAAAGTGATTGTTCAGAGAAAGGCATAATCCCGCAAAATGCCTGGGGCCTTTATCCATTGATTGATATCCATCTCATTTTCGAACACTTTCTAATCCCAAAAAATGCCCGGGGCCTTTATCCATTAATTGATATCCATCTCATTTTCGAACACTTACAAAGTGATTGGTCAGAGAAAGGCATAATCCCGCAAAATGCCCGGGGCCTTTATCCATTGATTGATATCCATCTCATTTTCGAACACTTTCTAATCCCGCAAAATGCCTGGGGCCACCTTTATTTTGCTTAATTAGTTTTGCTAATTAATCCCTCGTCCGTTCCGTTCGACCACTTTTCCATAATATTTGCTGCTGCTCACTTTCTGTTGCTTCCTGCTGTGCTCCGCGTTGTCCGCTTCTTCTCTGCTGCTTCTGCTGCTGCCTTTCCACCACCAATTGTTGATATTCACTTTCGATCTCTTCCCAAAGTGTCGATGGTCCCTTTTGGCATTGAATTGTTTTATTAATCCAAGGGATTGCTGCTGCTGATGCTAAAACAATTTGGAAACAATGCTTTTTGAAATGAAAAAATGATGCAAATTGGGCCGTGGATCAACTAATTAAGTTCCTTAAACAAGTGGTCGTTAACCAAAAGTATGGCATTCTGTGCCGTTTGAGAGCGAACGAGTGGAAAAAAGTTAACATCAAAAATGTTCTTACCTACAGATTCAATTTCAATATCCAATTTTTGATGGAAGGGCGGGGGAAATCAATTGGCCAAAAACACAAATGGACAGCAGAAAGTAAGAGGGCGGGGACGGGGGGGAGGCGCGGAAGAGGGGCCCGGGGGAGAGGGGGGAGGTAGGAAGAGGGAGGGAAGAGGGGGGGAGGCAGGGAAGGGAGGGGGTGGGGTGGCGGTTTTGTGGGGAGGGGGGAGGGAAGGGAAGGGAAGGCACGGAAGAGGGGCCCGGGGGAGAGGGGGGAGGTAGGAAGAGGGAATGGAGGGGATGAAGGAAAAAGGGAGGGAAGGGAGGGGGTGGGGTTGCGGTTTTGTGGGGAGGAGGCGGGAGGGGGGAGTGGGTGGGTGAATGGCGGTGGATGTCGTCGTATTATGTGCCCATGTCCCCGTCCCCCCCCCCCCCCCCCCCCACCCCTCCCCCTACCCCCCCCCCCGCCCACCCACCCCCCGCCTCCCCTCTCCC
>JAKKIK010000955.1:0-20969 GCA_024500135.1 Heterodera carotae | reverse complement strand
CAGCGTTGACTTCAGCGTTGAACGACCTGCTCTTTGGCGACTGCGAAAGCGGTCTTGGTTGGATTTGGCACCGAACGTTCGGCCCATATTCAACAATGTTTTTGCTTAAATTCTATTCCGGTCGGCGCGTTCGGACCGTTAGAAGAGCCACAAACAAAAAGGTGGACACAAAAATATTCTTCCAAATTTATGCAACACAAAAAAGGCGGCTAAACAAAAGAAATGTCATCATCAAATTCGATTTTTCTACAAGAAATCAAATTCGGCACTTCCTCTGACAAATCCCACTTTGTTGCTTTCCGTTCGCTCTCAGGCAAAATCGGCGCTAACAAATGCCTGCAAAAAGTGAAGAATAATTATAATAATAAATTTTTTTAAGACTTTAATGGAGATTACCTCAAATTTTTCAGTAAGGTCTTCTAGACTGCGGCATTGCAGCACTTTTGGCAGTCCATCGCTGCGTGGTGTGTGTGCAGCCACATGGCCAATGCTTGGCCAACCGAAGCATGCGCGCGATCGTCGGCCTGCATTTCGGGGAAGTCACGTATTTCGCCATAGATCACGCTGAGATCGGCACAATCCCGGAGAACGGTTGGAGAGACGAGCGTACGCAAGGAGCTGATGAATTGGTCAAAGCATTTTAATTGTTGAAGTTTTCGTGCAATGATTGGCCATAGATATGTGACAATTAGGCGACAATCAATTGGCATAAAAAATGGCATCCATCTTGGCAATTCCAAAGTGGCCTCCCCGTTGGGTGACAAATGGCGAATCCGATGCAAAAATGTAACGACACTTTGGTCAAAGTAACTTGAAGAATGGATTTGGGTGAAAATTTTTGGAATGGATTGTTTTTGCGATATCTTACTCTATTTGAATTCGATTGAAGCCGATCAAACTGGTCGGTGGTGGCATGACCAAAAGTGCCGAGGCCGTCAATAAGATGCCACTTTTCTTTTGGCCGAACTTGACCAATCGAAACAAACACATCGTACCAGACATCATTGTAAATTATTAAAAAATAGGCATCTGTAGGGTCAAGAGCCCTCTCTCTCAAAAAAAAAAGAATATGGTATTCTTAGGGTTGCTGATCTCATGTCTGACAAAATTTCAATCAATCCCCTAACCATGAACAAAATTTCCGATTTCAAAATCGTGAGATTTCGTAGGTTAGAATTCGGGTAAAGGTCTCGAAAAGTAGCAATTATGAATTCCGATTTGAGATCAGCGACCTCGAAAACACCAAACAGAGAGTGAGACACAAAAGAAAATATCTACACTCTAAAAATATATATGAAATCATAAAGAAGTTTTCACAAATTTGTTTTAATCAATTATTTTTTTTGAATATTATTCCCCATTTTAAGTCACACACATTCGTTTTAAATTACGCTCGGCTTCACGCAGATGGTCGGACATAATTGCATTCGATCAATAGCAAAGAATAATAATAATTGATTAAATGCTTAAAAATAACAATTACATTTTATTATTTAAAAAAAGACAAATTATGTCACGGATGAACACTATAAATATCTCCGGAATCGAGTTTTCAAATTTCTATCCATAACCATGGGAGGCTCTGTTTTTCAACTTGTTCAAAAAAGGGCTTTGTTAGAGAGGGGGGGGGGGGGAGAAAATAAAGGGGGGCTTTTGGCTAATTCAGGAAGCAAATGGCCGTGTTTCGCTGGAGGGGGAGGGGCGCCATTTTGCCAATTCAAATGTCTGAACGTCCAGAGCACAATAGCCCAAACAGCAAAACTTTTGCTTCGACGATCTGAATAATAATTTGTGCCAAATTTTAATTTGGTCATTTTCTTGTCAAAGTCCTTGTTTTTTTTGTAAAATATACGAATTTATAATTTAAAATTCATGTCGCTACAAAAAATAACCTGGTTGGATTGGATTTTGTAGAGAAATTAGAATAAAGAATAATTAATTTAATCCTTGTGATTTGGACTAATGATTAATTACCGTATTTACTCTAATTGCCGCCCCGGGCGGCTATTTTTCAATACCCCCTCGAGGGAGGCGGCAATTGGAGGGGGGCGGCAAATAGAGGGGGGGGGGTCGGCTATTAGAGGAAATACGGTAAATTTCTTCAATTTTTTTTAATGGCCTAAATGCAAACCAGCCATTTAAATAAATTAATGCAGCCATTTAAGCAAATGCAAATTACCCCCACTTGCACAAATCCAATGCAGACACCATTTGATTATCATTAACAAAAAACTTGGCACTAAAGTGACTCATCATTCACTCAACTGATTCTTTTTTGATAGTGCCAGTCCGTTCATTTTGCTGCCCAAAGCGTTGTCCAAAATAGGCAAATTTGTTGAGTCGTTGAGCAATAACTGGGGCCATAAATGCATAAAATTGCATGCCATTCAACAATAGGCCCAGGATCAAGATGCAAATTCGAAGCTGAGTTCGACGAACTTGGTCCTCAAATATTTGTCGACCAATCCATCGAAACAGCATTCGGCGCCCGGTGCCATCATGGACAATGCCAATCCATTATTTGGCCAAAGATAATTCATCATTTGCTGATTTTGAATCTTTAATTAGTTGGTTAAAATTTGAAAAAAAAATAATGAAACGAGAAATGTTTGCGACATTGACGCATTATTTGGTCTTACAACTGCTGAAATATCCAAATGAATTACCGTAATTCCTAGAATAAAGCCCCGGGAGTTTTATTTTTCAACCCTCCTTAAAACGGGGAAGGGCTTTATTTCAGGGGGGTGCTCTAAATCAGGGGGGGCTTTAATTTATGAATTACGGTAAAAGTAATTTAAACCGTAAAATATTATGCCTGAATTTAAACCGATCACAGCCGAAGCAGATAAATATGTAGGTATTTGGATAATCAAATTAGCATTTTTAGACATATTCTCTGGGAATTTTACCCTAAAAAAAAGTCTGGAATCCAGACAAAAAGGCCCATGGTGTCGGGATTCGGCGGGTCACATCAATGCTGAACGTACATAACCATACATGTAGTGGTTGTTGTCCCGAACATTGCCAAACATGGAGTTCAAAACAGTCGAACTTCTAATTGGTTTGGGGAAATGATTCTAGACCCCATGTCGAACAAGTCTGTAAAATTTCGGGTTCAATGTTATCCGAACATGTCAGAAACATTCAACAAACTTTTTCGAAGTTTAAAATCAGCTTAAATGTTTGTTCAATGTTTTGAGCATGTTCATATGAACATAAAACCTGAAAATTTACAGACTTGTTCTAATTTCGGTACAGAACCGAATCCCTTATTTAGTTTCGGGTTTCACATGTCTTACTCCGTGTTTGTTAGAACTCACTATTGTTCGTTTCAAATCGGGTACCCGATTTCAATAAAGTCCGGGTATGATGATTTTGGTGCTTGCAGAATTGGCCTTAGAGCGATCGGCATGGCAGTCGAAGCTGCGCTTCCGGTTGAATGGTCAAGAAATAATGGAGTCCGTCCCTGAGGAAAATTGGATTGTAAATTTTGGTTAAGGTCTCCCGTTTGATTAACAAATTATGCCCGCTGATCAGCAGGTTGAAAATCTTCAATCAACAGCTCCGCAATTTGAAACCAAATTGATCACCGCTGAACACAAATTATTATACTAATAATTAATATATAAATATCTAATTATATATTAAACTAAGCTGTATTTTAATGGCTTTTAAATTTAATGTAGCATTGAGTCCGTTCGCATCCGACAATCGCTAATCAGTATCGAAACCGTTGATTAGCTTGCGCACTGCCAGCATCTTTTGAGCACGGACGGCCAAGAGCAGGGGCCCTATAAATGAATATTGGACGTTTCATGAATAAAATGTATGCAAAATAGTATAGCTGTTGGTCGAGAGTCTCGAGTTGAGGCTTTTCACGGTTTTTTTTTGAGTCTCGGTTTCCAAAATTTTGTGAATCGAACAGCTCCATAAAAAATCCAAAAATCATACGGATTTGTTTGAAGCTGCTGTTTGTTGTGGGAAAACAATGTTGTTTTTTTTGTGCTTTTGTTGATCATGGGGAGCATAATTTTGTTGCAATTTAGTTGAACAGCAAAATGATGACTGAAATCAAAATTCATATCGAACTACCTATATGAATTTATTGTACATTTATTTATGCGTACCGTACAGTCTGTTCCATAAATATATGGACAAGATTTTTTTGCCTTTCCACCAAAGTGAATTTAGGCTCATAAAAATTTTTTGAGTACAGTATACCAGCAAATTTTTGGACGACACATTTCGACCAGCCCAATAACTCTCCCATTTGCCTTTGGGTCTGCCCCCATGGCTTAAAGAACGTATTTGGGCTGTTCTTGCTCAGTTAATTTAGTACTCCTCGGCATTTAGTCTATAAAAAAAGTTATTCGCATTTCAAATCTTGTCCATATAATTATGGAACAGCAAATTTGGGACAATTTTCGGAAAAAAATTCATAAAAAAATTTTTTCCTCTACACTTTGTAATTTTTTTGTCTGTATCTTAATATTATTGTGGCAAGTATGTGTGGTAAAAATTTCAGCTCGATTGGTCCATCGGAAGTAGGAGAAGTGGCAAAAAAAATCTTGTCCATATAATTATGGAACAGACTGTATTTCCTCTAATAGACCTCCCCCCCTCTCTTTGATTTTAAATTTAGCAAAAACGTTAAAAGACCACGAAATCAGTTGGTTTGGTAATTTGAAAGGTTACAACATAAGAACATGAACATATATTAAAAAAAAATTATTTGTCAGCTTTAATTTCTTTTTCTCCCCCATTTCCATGCTGCTGTTGTTGCTGGCGTGCTGCAGCTGTACATTGCTCGTCAGGCTGCTCAAACTGTCCGCATGGCGTATCAATGGAATCGCCAAAGCTGCCGGTGGACGAGGCGCAACTTTCCGTGCCGTTGCCGCCGGCGTTGTACATACATCAATTGTAACTGCTGTTGAAGATGTTGTTGATAGAAGGCAGCATTGTTGTGTTGCGTGTACGGGGTTGAGCACTTGACTTTTTCTAGATATTTAAAAACAGCTCTAATTATAAATGGTTTTATTAATTCTTATTAAGACAATGGCGCTTATTCACAGACTCAATTTGAAATTAGGGCTTTTAATGTTATGTTGCCCTAAAGTTGGCAGTCTGAAAAAGCACACCACCAGTCAATCTCACGTTTTGGGTCATAAATATTCGGTCTCCACGTTTTTGCATGACGCCGTTGTGGGCTGCGAATGCGTCCGCTTGCGAACTCTGTGCCGGCCGCGGCTGACGCAATCGCAACCATAGCAAACACGCGAGCAGTGCAAGCCAAAAAGGCTTGCGTGCTTCTGATGATTGAATAATTTGAGAGGAGTTATGTCGTAAAACTCTGGAAATAAAAAAAAAAAAAAATTAATTGGATAAACCAAATTAAAATATGTAAAAAGGTATGAACAAAATGCAAAAATTATAAATAAAATTGAAGCAATATACTAGTTTTAAAAAATGTCTCTTAAAATGGAAACAATTGCCCCACCGCTCAAATAAATGTGACAACAAATAAAATTATGATAATAATCAGTCAAGTTTTACAAAATGTAATGTTTTTGTCGCAACAAATCACATTCATTTCCTCCAACAAATCCCCAGCGGATGCTTTTGCGCGGCTTTCACTTTCCGCCCATTCGCTTTTGCCCCACCAAAATTGGGCCCCTCTTCAGCAGCCAATAGGGATATTCTTTTCCCGGTCCAGTAGTTTTTTCGAATGTCAACCGTAATAAGTCTGCTCATTCACAAATTCAAATGGCCTCTGCGTTTGAGCAAGCATAACCATGATGTAACTGAAGACGATTCGGCGTTAATGAAAGCCTTCAAAAAATGATGGTTTGAATTACAAAAAAATTGCATTCCAAATTTCAGTAGCAAAAATTGTTTTCTGGTCATTGGTCACATAAGGTACGCTAGGTCGTTTCGTAAATTCCGCCACTTTGGGCGATTTGTATTGGGAGAGTAATAAAAACAAAGGAATGGTGGGGATCAACAGTTTGGGGGGTGACAATTAATAAATATATCACTGGAACCGGGGAAAAATCACAAAATGTCGGGAAAATGTTCCAAAATTGCATTGGTTGGGGAGGGACCGGGGAAGGGGCCCAAAAATGTCGGGAAAACGCTTTGCCGGAGACTTTTTTTGAGTTTCTATGGTTTTCAACACCAAAGAAAACATATAAATGTGTTTTATGGGTTTTTTGGCTCTGGGGTATATTATTATCAAAATTTACCCAAAAAAGTTATTAAATTACCATTTTTAATCCCTCTAATTTTGTTGCATTCTTTTTTGAAAATCTCTTGCACAGTCCTTGTGCAATCAGAGGCCATAAATTTTCGATAAATTTGCATAGGGCTCCAACATTCAAAACATTTCGCAACTTAAAATGGTGTCAACGGTGTTGAAGAGACGGCTAATCCGATGCAAAAATGCAATGACATTTTGGCCAATGTACCTGATGAAAGGACGGACTGATTTTTTGGTTAAAACAAATTACTCATTTTTCGAGATGGCAAGGGATCATTAGGATATTTTTCGGCACTATGCCGAAAAAATCAATGACAAATACAAAGCCATTTTTGCAATGAAAACCAAATCCAGTCCCGACAAAATGTCTGACTCAAAAATGACAAAATCCTCTCTTAAAAAGACTGTTTTTAGGCGAGAGAGGATTTGGTCCGTGTGCCTTTGAAACGGAATTTTGGCAAATTTACCAAATTTCAATTTTTTTGAAGCCGATCAAATTGGAGGGCGGCTGTATGTCCAAAAGTTCCGACTCCTCCAATAAGACTGAATTGTTCACATTGCCGTTCTTACACACAACTGCTCGACTGTCGTCCCTGGATTTCCGAAATACAATGTGTCCAAGTGTCCATCGTCGGCCCCTCAAGTGTCTGTCGACCAATCCACCAATACGGGCACAGACCGGCGCAATTTTAATAGTGAAAGAATTTATTATTCTGATTAAATTTGTGTGACTTTCTGTTGCTGGTCAATTTTTTCATTTTACGTAAATTTTAACTCGCATTTTAATTGTATTCCATATTTTTGTCCTTCGCTCCCGGCCTTTTTCAACATTAGTCTCTTTTTACTTTTTTTCTGCGGACTTTCGTTGTCGACTTTTGTTCAAATGCCCTGCGGCACTTTTGGCGATTTGGACCGACGAGGCGAATTGACCTAATTTACGTCTTACGTCAATTTTATGCCCTAATAAATAAGCATTATGGCACTTTGTTTCCTTCCCGGCAGCACCAAACAAACAAATTACTGCTGGACAATTGAAAATGACTGTACACGATCATAAACAGGAATAACGGTAGTAAAACGCGGACAAAAACAACGGCTCATGCCCCCGCCACAACATCCAAATTTAATGCTGTTTTTCAAAAGAATTATAGATTTATGTCAAAAAAACATTTATTGGCTTTATTTGTTGGGCAAAAGATTGTCCCTTCAACAGTAATGAAATTGCCCCTTTCCCAAAAAGCCCCTAACTGCCGAGGGATACTTTTTAGCGAGGGTAGCTGGTTGAATGTGCCGGACTCGGTGAACACTTTTATGGCGACAGTGAATGAACAAAAGGGAGGGGCTGAAATAAAATTGAAATGAATGAATGGAATGGAAAAAATGGGAAATGGCATAATGAAAGGATTTTGCTTGTGCTTCAGTCGGGGTCCACGTGAAAGGGATAATGGATATCCGGGGAGAGATAAGGCAAAAAGAGAGAAAGAGAGAGAGAGAGAGTGAAATCACAATAAAATGTTCTCCGATCTGCGTCCAAAGGGAGCCGATGGGCCTTTTTTGGGTATGTGAATTTGGTGCATTGCCTTCGCCACCGGCGTCTTTGTCAGACAATGAGCCGCCCGTTGTGTCGTCCTCTTCCTCATTGTCCTCCTCTCTTTTTATTGTTCGTCGACCATTTTTAAATTTTCCACCTTTTCGGCTTTTCAGTTTAGTTCGATGCCAATCTCTTTTTTTTTATAGCAGCGTGAATGGCTTTAATTCAAAATAATGACAATTAATTAGGGACTCCCTCTCCATTTACGCTGTCCCCCTCTCCCCCGACCTCTCCCTCCATTTGCCTTCCAAACTCCCATGTTTTTAAAATAAATCAAATACCCAATTGTGCGGTTTGATTAGTTGGGTCACTACTTTCAATCATCAGACTCTTCCGCCGCCTCTATTTTTATTGTTTCCATTCATTAATTTTTTTATTTTTGCTAAATACATTACCGAAAACCTTTCTTTTTTGTTTACTGATTAAAGTGCTTCACATTTTTTTAAAGCATTTTTCTGTATTCAAATCCCATTGACTTTCTTCAGGTAAGCAACAGTAAAGTGCCCACTTTCAGTCAAATGCCGGTAGTGAATATGTATTCAACTTCGGTGACCAGCGAGAACATTTCGCGTCATGAGCTGTTGGCATGGGTAAACTGTTGTCTTCAGGTTGGAGATTTGCTTCCTTTTTCAGTTTTTGGCGCTGTGTCGGCGCCTTTTCGACACTCTGCGGGATGCGTTCTTCACGCGTCTCCCCCCGAGCGGGATGTGCAGTATTGTGCCTTGAGATTAAGAGCTAGTGTTACCAATTTAATTAAATGCAGTGTATTTTTTCGAATTTTTGGCTGTAAAAATTAAAAAAAAATGCTATTTTCAGTATAAAATTAAAAAGAGGAATTCCTCCATAATTTAAGGCAGTGACGAACCATTGCTGTCCGGTGATGTCAGTCGTGAATGTTCCGATGATCGCCTGGAATCATGGCGCGAATTGGTTGATCAGTGGAAGAAGGCACCGAGCAGGTGAGGTCACGAGCAACAAAGATTATGCTCAATAGTTTCCCATCCAAGCCCGTAACCAGAAAAAAAAATTCGGGGGCAGGGATGGGGAATTGACAAATTTTTCCAAATTTTTGGTTTGGTGAGGGGGGGGAATTGGAAAATTTTTGGTTCTATTTCACTTTGTGCGTCTAATCAATTTTTATGCGTCCAATCAGAATTTAGGTGTCCAGTCAGATTTTTATGAGTCCAATCAATTTTGGTGTCCAATCAATTTGCCTTCTTTAAAAAAAAATTAATTGAGCGCATAATGATTGGACGCATAAAAGCCGATTGGACGCATGAAATAGAACCGAAATGGGGGAATTCACCCCTCCCCTGAAATAGAAGACTTTGCTTTTTTAGGTGGAATGGCTTAAACCGGGACTGAGCTTTTCACTATAATTTAGGCTCAGGATCCCGCCCCTCTAGAAAATGCGGTTTGCATGCGTTGGTCTACGATGGTTGCCCGGATGTGCTCAGGGGAGAGGTGTGTAATGTTTTTTCGTTTCATTTTGTAAATTTCAATAATTGGTCTGTTATGTATCTTTTCTAAAATATCTGAATGTTCAAATAAAACAAGAATGTTCGAATTCCGTGACTGGCACACAAAAAATTAGATGCTTCGATTGGTCCTAATTTTGTCGAATTGACTGACTTTAAGGAAACTATGATTTTTTTGAACACACGCCGACACCAAGACATTTTTGATCATAATCGATGCGCGGCCTATTTCGACTTTGGACACATTTAATAATTTTTTTCATGGAACAAACACGAGACTTAAAATAATTAATTTTCATCGTCATTTAAGGAATGTCCGCACGATTCAAACATCCGTCACACATTTCCGGCCCAAGAATATTACAAGGAGTCCAACGAGGTTGGCTTTCGAAATCAGACGAAATTTTTAGTTATAATACAATTTGAATTGGAGATGTTTAGAAACTCTAAATCCTGTCTCTGCACGTTTAAATCTTTATTATGAGAAAATTGAATGAAAAAATCCAAATTAAAGTTTATTCAAATTAATTTGGCATAATTAAAAACAGATGTCCCAAGAGCGCGCTCGTCCGTGTCATGTTTACCTATGGGCTTCGCTGGTCGTTCAAGAATGGCTTCAACTGGCTCCATTTGCGCTTCCATCAGCTCCAGCGACTGATGGAGGTCCGACAAAAAATAATTAATTATTTAATTTTATTTACATATTATTATTAAAGGGCGGATTTGTATTTTTTTTTTGTGTTTTTTGCGTGTCTATGTTGAGATAGATATACACAAAATCAATTTCTTTCCGAGAAGTTTTTGAAATGAACAAAGTTCTTAGCAAATATTGAAAATATTTTCGTTTTTTTTAAGAAAATATATTTGACAAAAGTTTTGGCATTTTTTAATTTTTTTTTTAATTTAACTGATTTTACAAAAAATGCATCTCTTAAAAAATCAATTTTTCCACTATCCAGAAAATGCACTCCTAAAATTTATTTTTTAATTTTTTGTAATTGCCAATTTTAATCGCAAATATTTTTATGTTTTAGCAAATTTTCGTCATTTTTCGCATTTTTTTAACAAATATTTAGACTTAGCAAATATAAATCCGCTTTCTATTAATTTAAATTTTTGAGTCAAAAATAACTGAGGTAAAAACGCTCCGCTATTGTTATTGGGATTTACACTTTTTAATAACTAACTGAAAAAAACCCATTTTTCGCTTTGAAAAAATATTTTGTCAAACTATTCTCCAATTTGAAATTTGATTTCCGACCTATCGTACACCCTTCCTTCAATAGAGCCCCCCTTGAAATGACCTAAAATAGAGCCCCCCTTGAAGTGAGAATCCTAATTTCATTAATTTTCTTTTAATAGAGCCCTCCTTGAAATGAGAATCCTAATTTTATTAATTTTTAAGGAAATTAAAACCATTTTTCACATATCATTGGCACTGCTGCAGGACTCAAAAAAAGTATTTTCAAAAAAATTTATAGCATTTTTATTCTTAAACAATAAGTCTCATGCATAAATTTATTATTTTTTCTGTTTTTCTAAATTAAATTTAAGGAACTCCTCCAATCCGACTTTGAGAGTGTTCTCAAATTTTTTCGAGTCAATTTGCCACGCAAATATCGCACAGAGGCAAATGCCAAGGAACTGATCCATGCGGCTGTGATGCTAAAAGTGAGCAAAATCTTTTGTAATAATTTAATTGTGCCATAGGCTAATTGAATTTGTTGGTCTATTCGGTGGGTTTTCGTAGAAATTTTCTGCAAAAATTAAAACGGGGGAAATGATTTTAAAATAGTAAAAAAATTTCTTAACAAAATACCTAAAGTTATAAAATTTTTTCCCAGCAAGAATTAATTGGTTTTATAAATAAATAGAATAGGCGAAAATCATTTAAAAAAAGAAAAAAAATTTTTGAATAGAATACCTAACCTTCTAATTTTTTGCCCGACAAGTATTGATTGAATTTATAAAAAATTGTAATTTTAATAAATTTCTAAATTCATTTTCGCAGCCGCCCCTTAGAAATATAAAAGAAATGCCGAAATTCGATGGGTTGATTGCTTATTTTTCCCCCTTTTTGAATATCATTTTAGAACATTTTTTTTATTCCATAAAAATAACAACGAATTTATTTATAAAAATAATTGAAGGATTTTTTGGATGCGTTTTTTCCAAAAAAATCTTCTCATCACAGATTTCGCATATGCGCCTGGCCAAGTATAAGAAGGAGTGGCACGAGATGAAGCACAGAGAAATCGAGTACCTTTTTAAATTTAATTTTTGAAAATTTTTTATTGATTAATTTCTTACACCGTTTCTTAGGTCCCAAGACCCGCTGAAAAGGCTGTACCGTGAAAACTGCCGCCTCAAGGAACATGTGATGCGATTGGAGCGTGAAAATGATGATTTGGCGCACGAACTGGTCACATCCAAGATTGAGCTCCGCAACAAGCTGGACACAGTAAGGGTGATCGATCAGCAATTTAATCGATTGATTTTATGACACATTTTCACATGTACCGACCAATTCCTATATTTGAACCCCCGGGGGCTCTATTTCTCAACCCGCCTCCAGGATCGAGTTGAAACTGGTCTCGATCGATTTGTATCGTCGTGAGCTGTCGATTGATACCCAATATGCTAGGAATTGAATATGTTTCGGCTGGTTTTGGTCTTTTTCTACTCAACTAAACTTTTATTTTTGGCCAATCATATTCTTTTCGTGAAAATTTTGAAGAGATCTCTGTACTAAATTCCTATTTTTCTCTTCCATTCAGGCACGTGATTTTCGCACACTTCTGCAACAACTGAGTGCATTTCTGGCCGTCAAAGAGGCAAAAAGTGCGGCACTAATTTTCGGCACAAATGCACAACACCATCTGCCAACCGTGTCCAAGCTGGTGGACCCGTTGGCCGCGCAGTTGGCATTGTACCAGACGTTCAATGCCTTGGGTGACGTCACTACAGTAACCGGCGGAAAAGTTGCCCATAACTACTGTCATTGTTAGTGTTTTTGAAAAGCTTTAATTGAAGAACGCTAGTTAAGCTATCTAAAAAAGTTATGGGCATAAATCGCCAAATAAATTATCAGCAGCATAATTTTTAACCGAATTTGTTGTTTCTAACATATTAAAAAATAAATAAAAATAATTTATTAAAAAGAAGAAGCGGCGACACTTCATTTATTCTAAAAATTTAAATTTAGTATATTTCCATTTTTTGGAATTTTTTCATTTTCGGATCGAGTTCTAACTGGTTTATATCGGTTTGTCTCATCGAGTGCTGTCGATTGATACCAAATTTGATAGGTGCATTTTATCGACCCCTTAATAGATTCCTTTCCCATTCACAGAACCCCCCCTCTGTTCCTATCGACCCCTTTAATAGAACCCCCTCTATCTCATCGACCCCTTAATAGGCAAAAGAGCCCTTTCCCCTCATAAATCCACCCCCGTTCCAGATCTGAGACTTTGGCTAAGGTAATTACCGTTACTCACTTGTCACCAAATCCGCAATTAGTCGGGCATTAATTTTGATCCCGCCCCATTTCTTTAATCTAATTTTATAATTCATTTAATTTGTACGGTTTTCAACAAACAATTGATTGGTCACTTAATTGGTCAATTTTTCGATATGTTGCACCGATTTGCAAAATAACCCGATTTCTAACCGGGTACCCGATTTGAAACGAACATTATTGAATTCATTGCGCAAATTATTTAAACCCGAAACTAAGTAAAGGTGCGGTTCTGCACCGCAATTCGAAAAAGTCTAAAATTTTAGGTTTCTATGTTCATGTGAACATGTGCGAAAAATTGAACAAACATTTGCTGATTCAAATTTCGAAAAAGTTCGTTGTATGTTTTGGACAGGTTCGGATGAACATTGAACCGGAAATAATTACATACTTGTTCGCCATGGGGTCTAAAACTTCATCGATCAATTAATTGATCAAAACAAAAAAAAAGGACCGAAATTTTCAATATTTCATTTTACCCAACAAAAGAATCTAATCGAAAATAGGGTTTAACGGGAACGGGACCCATTATTTCAACCGGCAAAGCCGGAATTTTTTTCAAGTGATTTTTTTCAGAAAAAAGTTTAATTTTATTAAGCATTATTTTTGGTACTTCTCCGTTATGGAGCTAAAGTTTGAATTTAAAAAAAAATCAACAGAAGAAAGTTGTTCCTAGGATAATTAGAGCGCTTATTACGAATATAACCTTCATTTTACTCAATTTCGAATCCCAGACCCGAATTCGAACCTTGGCATTATATCCATAATCATTTAGCATTGACCGTACCCCAAAAAAAGAGCAAAAAACCTGATTTTTGTTGATTTAACCGGGTTTAAAAATCAAAACTTTTTTGTAGGTTATCTGCTCACGGTAAATATTCACCAGACTCCAATCACCTAAAACCACTTTTTAGGTTTCCCTCTCGAGAAGACAAATCGATCTGGATTAGATTCAACTCGATCCGAAGCCATCTGAAACATTGGCCAACTAAGTCCCAGTGAAAAGTGGACTTTAGTACCAATGATCCAAACAGCAGTCTGGAATACGTTATGACAGAATTACACGCAAAAAGGAGCATGCAAAAACGGAGCAAGTGGTGGGGCTCCCAGCGAGTCAGGCGCGAGCAACCCAAAACGAGCGAGCGGCGCCCCATCTACTGGCAGCCGTATTCGAGTGTGTGCTGATTGTTAGCGCCATAAGTATTCGAGTGTGTGCTGATTGTTAGCGCCATAATTTGAGAACCAATTTTTATAGCTAATAATTCTTAGCCGTTACTTTTATGCACTTGAAGTATTTCGAAAATTTGGAGTGATTTTTTGAAAAATGCGCTGGGGGAGACCAACTAGACAATAACCGATTTTCAATTCAAGACCTCCTTTGTGCGTGTAATTCTGTAATTACTTGTCCTTGACGGCTATTTTGAAAAAGCTTGATTTTGAGTTTTTGCCAATGGTTCGAATTCGGGTCCGGTATTCGAAATCGGAAAAATGAAGGTCATGTTCATAATCCTCGCGGCGCCGCTACCGGAAAATTTTTGAAAATTTTGCTGGGTTTTTTGAAAATTTTTTATAAAAAGGCAAATCCTCTATAAATTTGCAGGGCAATTTTGACTACCAAACAAAATTTTAAAAAGTCGATAAAATATGTAAAAAACTATGTGTTTCACTTCATAAAAAATTGAAATGTCTTTGCCAGTTTAATGCCAATTTGGAGAGACGGCAAGCGAGTCTGGCACTAGCTAGACAGCGGTTGACCAAAACAACTTTGGATGTTACCGTTCTGCGACGGAAACTAGTTGACAACAAGAAGTTATTGTTCACCGAAAATGTCGACTTTTGTACGGTGGACATTGTCTTTGGGGCGACCCGGTTTCCTGGGTGTTGGAGGAAGGGCACCTTCTGATCAAAGCGACTCCTGGCACGCGCGGATTTGTTAGTGCATTGTTGACGGGTAGCATAATTATTTAATTGACAATTTAAGGGTCACCCACAGTAAATTTAACTTGGCCGCGCAAGTCGCCAAAGACTCGGACTTTACATTCATCAAAGTTTGTAGCCCGGAGGAAATGGTCGGCTATGATGAAACGGCAAAATCTGCCGAATTCGAAAGGTTCCGTTCGGGCAACAAATAGGGCGGAGATTAAACTAATTTCTTTACTTTGTACAGATATTTGAAGACGCGTACCTGACTTGCTGATCACTTTTACAATAGACCCTTACTGTGATGAACTGCAACAACTTCTGCCTATCGGACCTTAATAAAATGCACTGTTTAAAGACTGCGCTACGATATGGAGGAAATATTTTTCAGCAACTGAGGCTGAGATGTCCGTTCGGTATGCGCAGGACCGGCACCTTCGTTCACTGATTGGGGCGATGCTTGCAAACACGCACCTTAAGCATTTCGATGGGCGCGATGCTTGCAAACACGCATTTTAAGAAAAAGTTCAAGGGAAAATTTAAACTATTCTTAACTATTTCATTAAAATGTTCAAAAAATTTTCCGGAGGTTTCCCTTGTTTAGGCCTCATTTTCCGTAAAAAACTTGGCTGTAAAATTTTAATTTTTATAATGCCCGAAGTGTCATTTTGCCCAAAATTGCTGAAGAGCCCAGGCTGGTGTGCGCGGCACTCGAAGTCTTGCAAGCAATATGCCTCTGTAACTGTGGGTAAAAAATGTTTTTTTTTGTGCACTTGTTTCGATTTATTAAGCATAAAAAATAGCTTTTCCACTTGGTTTGAATCATTAAAATTTGGTGAATTTTTAGGAAATATGGTTTTATGAAAAGTAACGGACCAAAACTACAAAATTTTTTGTCAGGCATTTGTTCTCAACGACGAGTAACTGAGTCGGCTTTTGTACGGTGGACTTTTTCTCTGGGGCTACCCGGTTTCCCGGGTGTTGGAGGAAGGGCGCCTTCTGATCAAAGCGACTCCGTCCCTGTTACGCGCGGATTTGTTCGTGCATTGTTGACGGGTAGCATAATTATTTAATTTACGCAAAAAAAGTTTTGACAATTTAAGGGCCACCCAACAGCGGTAAATTCAACTTGGCCGCGCAAGTCGCCAAAGACTCGGACTTTACATTCATCAAAGATTGTAGCCCGGAGGAAATGGTCGGCTATGATTGAAACGGCAAAATGTGCCGAATTCGAAAGGTTCCGTTTGGGCAACAAATAGGGCGGAGATTAAACTAAATTATTTACTTTGTACAGATATTTGAAGACGCGTACCTGACTTGCTGATCACTTTTACAATAGACCCTTACTGTGATGAACTGCAACAACTTCTGCCTATCGGACCTTAATAAAATGCACTGTTTAAAGACTGCGCTACGATATGGAGGAAATATTTTTCAGCAACTGAGGCTGAGATGTCCGTTCGGTATGCGCAGGACCGGCACCTTCGTTCACTGATTGGGGCGATGCTTGCAAACACGCACCTTAAGCATTTCGATGGGCGCGATGCTTGCAAACACGCATTTTAAGAAAAAGTTCAAGGGAAAATTTAAACTATTCTTAACTATTTCATTAAAATGTTCAAAAAATTTTCCGGAGGTTTCCCTTGTTTAGGCCTCATTTTCCGTAAAAAACTTGGCTGTAAAATTTTAATTTTTATAATGCCCGAAGTGTCATTTTGCCCAAAATTGCTGAAGAGCCCAGGCTGGTGTGCGCGGCACTCGAAGTCTTGCAAGCAATATGCCTCTGTAACTGTGGGTAAAAAATGTTTTTTTTTGTGCACTTGTTTCGATTTATTAAGCATAAAAAATAGCTTTTCCACTTGGTTTGAATCATTAAAATTTGGTGAATTTTTAGGAAATATGGTTTTATGAAAAGTAACGGACCAAAACTACAAAATTTTTTGTCAGGCATTTGTTCTCAACGACGAGTAACTGAGTCGGCTTTTGTACGGTGGACTTTTTCTCTGGGGCTACCCGGTTTCCCGGGTGTTGGAGGAAGGGCGCCTTCTGATCAAAGCGACTCCGTCCCTGTTACGCGCGGATTTGTTCGTGCATTGTTGACGGGTAGCATAATTATTTAATTTACGCAAAAAAAGTTTTGACAATTTAAGGGCCACCCAACAGCGGTAAATTCAACTTGGCCGCGCAAGTCGCCAAAGACTCGGACTTTACATTCATCAAAGATTGTAGCCCGGAGGAAATGGTCGGCTATGATTGAAACGGCAAAATGTGCCGAATTCGAAAGGTTCCGTTTGGGCAACAAATAGGGCGGAGATTAAACTAAATTATTTACTTTGTACAGATATTTGACGCGTACCTGACTTGTTGATCACTTTTACAATAGACCCAGACTGTGATGAATTGGATCATCAATCCGAGACTGTTTTAAAAAATTGTTGTTTTTTATAACACAGAAATGTTCGGACAAAAATTGCCATTCGGATTTGTTTCAATAATGTGGGTTCGTCAGCAGTTTTTGATGTTTGCTTCTCGTTGGCCATTATTTGCGCTGCTCTCTGTCTTCTTAAGCACGTCTCTACTACAATTCTCAACATGCCATTCAAAGTTCCATCGCTGATGCCGAACACAATGTGAGACTCGATCCGATGCCATTTAACATCGACCGCCTTACTCTCAGCGTAAAATGAACCTTTCAGTAGCAATGCGCTGGTTTTTAGCGCAATATTTATAATTTATGTTATTGATTATTGAAATAATGCCAATGTTGGAAAAATGAAGGTATTTTCTTAATCAGCACCCTATACCCTAGAAATGACTTTTTCTGTTGATTATTTAAAATTTATTCTGTAATCACATAAGGAAAGTACCCAAAAAAAGAGCAAAAAACCTGATTCGGATTTTGGTGCACCAGTGGAGAAAAATTGATCTTCAATCTTTTTTCAATTCAGCTTTCAATTCCAATGAAGACACTTCGGGCAGTAACTTTGAAATGGACTTTACTCCAGCGGGGGAGTTCGATTATTTCGACGAATTTTTGACTTTGACGACGAATTAATCCACGAGGACGACAAATTGGCAGAACGCGGCCCCTTTGGGTATGCCAAGAATTACAATGACATGGAGAAGGACAATGTGCCAGAATGGGGGATGGTTCACTGATGAACGCAGTAGCAAATTAAAGTCCAAATTGTTTGGTTTCCATATTGTATATTTTGTTCAACATTAATCCTTTTTGTTTGCCTATTTGTGTATAGAAAAGTATAAATATTATGCATCTATATCTAATATCCCTAAATGTCAAAATGTTCAATGATCAAAATTAATGTTTGTCTATTTCATAATGGCACATATCCTTGGTAAAATTTGTCATTATTAAGAAAAATTTTGCTTGTTTGTTGTCTTATTCAGAGGTTGTTTCGATTAGCATTTCTCGCAATGTTTGAAACAGAATTGTATTAAAAACATTTGTAAAATGAAATTATACAAGGCATGGAATTTTACACAATGAGAAATTGGTGGACACATTGTTGAACGCGAGCTAAACCAATATCATTAATTTGCTTAATTTTATAATTCAACTAAAAAGAAGAAATAATAATCGAAAAACAATATTAGAAATTTAAATGAAGAGAATTATTTATTACATTTGAATTCTGATAAATGACATTTAAGGAAATGGTGATTAAAAAGTGCCATCTTCATATTTAATTGGTCTATTTTTGGCTGGCATTGATCAGCCACTGGCAAAAATGGAGCTTCCGCCGTCCACGACAATATTGGCACCCAAAATATAGGATGCCTTTGGACTGGCCACAAAAAGCACAACGTTGGCCAATTCTTCGACAGTGCCGGCCCTTTTGGCAATTGTTCTTTTGTTGAAGCTCTCTTGGAACTTCAAAATATGGAAGGCTTATATTTAAATGTTAAACAACAATTCGAAATGTTTACTTTTTGCTCGTCAATGTCAAAACGCGTGCGGAACTCCGATTCAATCAGTCCCGGACTGAATAAATATTTGAATTAAATTTAATAAATAATTATATTATTCATATTATTTGAACTTTATGCTATTGACGCGAATGCCATGTTTCTGCCAAAGCAAATTGGCCATGTCCCGCGAGTAATGGTCCAATGCCGCTTTGGTCATGCCATAATAGGCGCCATTAATCCACTTAATTTTTTTGAATTTTAAAAAGCCAAAATCAATTTTTTAAATATATGTTGTGTATATAGATACAGAAGTTGTTGATGCGATGCTGCTGATATTTATGATGTTGCCTTTTGTGCTGGCCAAGTGGGGGACGGCCAACTGAGTCAATTGGACCACACTTAATATTGATTTATGGTAATGAATTACCGAAAATTAAGCCTCGCATTTTTACTAAAAATTGGTCAGTCAAAAACAATCATTGGGCACAAAAATTGACAAAAATTCTTGGAAACAAAGCTCTCCATAAATAAGCCACTGGGGCTTTATAAAAGAATACGGTAATTGATTTTACATAATTTACCTTCGCAGATTTACAGCAAAAACGTAGTCAAAATTTTGCATTGAGTGTCCGTCAGTTTGGCCCGGTAATTGCAAAATGCCAGCATTGTTGACCTTTCAATTAAAATGCCGCAGTTTAAATTTAATAATTAAATTGCCACCAAAATGTCAATTCGTCCAAATGCTTTCACTGTGCCCTCAACCAATTCTTTTGCCGTATTTTCCTCCTGAATTGGCCCCACAACTGACAACATTTGAGCGTCTTTTGTGCCCGCTTTGTCCAATTCCGCTTTTGTTTCCTAAAATAATATCATTCAAACAATTGAATTTTTAAAATGTTTTAAATTACATTTAATTTTTCGACACATTGTCCATGAATTGTCACCGAGGCGCCCGATTTGGCGAATGCCAATGCAATTGCGCGTCCAATGCCACGGCTTGACCCTTAAACATAAACATGAAATAATTATTTCCACATCTATTTACTAAGTATTTACCAGTGACAATAACAGCTTTGCCATCAAAACCTCTGCTCATCATTTTTTTTTTTGTTTGCTAATTATGTGGTTTGAATGTAAATAATTAAAATATGTGATTTTGTTGATTTTTGAAAATTCGCGACTTATCTACAAATCGTAAAAATTACAAATAACATTTTGGCCTAAGATTCCTCTTCTTTGTCTCTTTCATCACTCAATTCATTATATATATATAAAAAAATGCATAAAAATGTGGTTATATATATATAAAAAAATGCATAAAAATGTGGGGGGTTCACCCTTCAAATGAGTTTACTCTCCCTTTCCCGGTCGAATTTTGGAGTGCGCGATAGCGCGTTGGAAAGCTGTGCTCATTTAGAAACTTTCTCCGCGTGCAAAATTTTGAAAATTCTCCAAAAATTTTTTGCTAGGGTCGATTGAAATTTTTTGAAAGTCAAAATTTTGACTTTTTTCGATTTTTGCACTAAGATGCTGGACGTGTAGCTGGGAGATGCCGCAAGACAAAAGATACATTAAACATTTTCCTTTCGAGCAAAAAAAATTTTATGCCTCTAACATGAATTTGAAGGCCCTGACCCCCTTTAGCCCCGCGAAGAAGAATTTTTTTTCTAATTTTTTTGAAGGTGTCCGATCTGGCAAGTTAGGCAACGGTAAGGGGTTTTGGGGGGGATGAAAGCCAAATGGATTTTTTTGTTTTTTTACTGCTTTTGGAGCCATAGGAGAAGCGTAAAAATATTTTTGGCGGGGTTTTCAAATTTTTCTAAATTTTTAAAAAATATTTTGAGTGCGGATTTTGAAGTTTTTCAATGATTTCCTTTTTTAAATGCGACGTATTAGGCTTAGGCCTCAGCTTTAGGACTTGGTTTTAAGCCTCGGCTTTAGGCCTCGGTTTTAGGCCTCAGCTTTAGGCCTCGGCTTTAGGCCTCAGCTTTAGGACTCAGCTTAGGCCTCAGCTTAGGCTTAGGCTTAGAACTCAGCTTTAGGCCTCAGCTTTAGGCCTCAGATTAGGACTCAGCTTTAGGCCTCAGATTTAGGCCTTAGCTTAGGCCTCAGCTCTAGGCCTCGGCTTTAGGCCTCAGCTTTAGGCCTCAGCTTAGGCCTCAGCTTAGGCTTAGGCTTTAGGACTCAGCTTTAGGCCTCAGCTTTAGGCCTCAGATTAGGACTCAGCTTTAGGCCTCAGATTTAGGCCTTAGCTTAGGCCTCAGCTCTAGGCCTCGG